>CAODLS011719098.1:0-10891 GCA_948243855.1 Flueggea neowawraea | reverse complement strand
TATCATTCGTACCAAATAATTCTTCACTTGATGGTAGTCAAAGGAGAAAAAGGACAAATCCAAATGATTCAATTGTGCTGTCCACTGCACCAGAGGAACCTCCAACACATTGGAATCAGGTACTGTAAATTCATATTCTCACAACTGGATTGAGTACTCTCTTTTCCATGGTAGGCTTCATAGAGATGAGCAGATTTCCATTTGCAACGACAAAGCTTGTACACAAGACCTATTATTTGTTTCGACAACTTTGCAGTGTGTTAGAGATATTGTTTTGCATTATAAATACGTTTGCACGAGGTTGGCTTTCTGGAATTTCCTATTTCATGGAATTTTAAATGGACATTTCTTTTAACTGCCTGGGGATTGTATGATATCTGTTTGATGTCAAATGGGTATAATTCTGCCATCGTCTTGCATTTGGCTTCGTTGCTCAAAAAAGGAAAAGCAAAAGATAGATGGTAGATGTTTTGCATAGATTTTTATTTTATGATTATATGATGTATTTCACTCTGTTTAACTTATTTTGCAGACATTGATCTACTTCTATGACCCAATTGAGGTTGAGCAAGATCAAGGTATTGAAGGCTTAGTTACTCTGTCGCAAAGCAAAGAAAATCGTCGGTTTATGAATATTCATCTCGAGTACACGTGAGTCAGAAGTTTCATCTAAATTAACAGACTCATTGCTTCGTCATATATGGCACCATCATATACTTCTCTCCTGATCTTTGATCTAATCTTCGCGTTCTAAAATAACAGTTCCGGTGGCCGATCATTTGTAAAAGAGTCGGTGATGAGGTGATCCCCTAGCAGGTCATCACAAGCTCGAAACTCAATTAACCGCAAGATAGTTCGTAGCTTTCCCAGCTGTGGCATGGCTCAACCCGTCTTGTTCTGACAATCTTGAGCAGGTTTTGCCTCGTCAGATGGAATCCTTGGCTCGAATACTCAGATTTCTGAATTTTACTTATACGTGTCTTCAAAGAATGGAGATGAAACTAATGATGGATAGAATCATAGGGAAAGTTATTATGGAAAACTGATGCTAACTGCACTAGTAAGATGAGATTTTAGTTTTAGATTAACCGGATAACTTTGTAGCTGATATGTCGGTTCTTACAATTAGTCAGCAGTTTGTGTCAATTGTCTGTTGCTTGATTTGCCTTTAGCTATTAGACTCACATCTGGGGTTACCTAACCCGTAGTCGTTGTACTTTACAGATCACACCTCTTTTAGTTCTGTAATGATCTACACGATCTAGCTGAGACACTACGCAATTTAAATGATTCTTTTTCTTCTTTTCCACCTTTTCATTTCTTGTTTGTTATGATCTGATACTGATCAACAAAAACCGAAGTACTCTTGCAAATAATGAAGGCGACAATGGAAACTATAACATTAGTTGATTGTAAATTATTTTTGAACTAAATTCACAGGTTTTATTTTGTTTGTTAGTTGTTCTTCGAACAATCTTGCTCCAACTTTTTTAATTGTCAGTTCTTGTATATGTAAAAGACGGTCTTGAATAAGGGGGCGGTGTGTGTCAACATTGCTTTTGTCTTGCTATAGCGACATTTCAAGCTCATTCTATTCCCTTGGGGAAACCTCAAAATCTTTATGCGACGAGTTTTCACCTTTTCTTTAGTGACGACTTTCAGTTAGCCTCTTTCACACGTTTTTTTCAATTTTACCAAAATGGTGTCAGAAACCTTAATTAAGGTAGACTAAGATACGAAATAATCATGACATGGCTAAGATGCATTCCACGAATGATTTTCTAAATGTTTGTTCAATTTTTTGAAATAAGTGGAAAACTTTTCTTTCAATTTGTTTGTCAAAACACGTAAAATTTTTAAGAAATAAAAATTTTACGAAACTGTTACTGGAAAACTAGAGAGACAAATAAGAAAAAAAATATAATTTTATCTATAGGCGTAATTAAGTATTTTTCTCTTATCTTAAACTATCCCGAAATACATATTTTGACCCTATATCAAGATATGTATATCTTGAAAAAATAAGATATAGAGTCATAGAGTCCCATTTTCTTTAACAAACATTCAGAAAGATGGGAAAAACAGAAACAATGGGACAAAACAAACACTAATTAAAGAGATAAGTGTGCAGTCACGGTTGCTACAATGAACTCAGGAGGCATGCCTCCCCAATTAGTAGGTCTTAACAAGCAAAACAGCTGTTCTAACAAGATTACGAGCAACTTGATTCGAATCACGTCTAACAAATTTAAACTGAACATTCAGAAAACTATATGATAAAATAATAAGTTAACTTATAGAAATAATAAGTCCATCTCATTTCATGGCTTCACTTAAGTTCAATCATTCTGCTAAAATTGGATCCTAAACACTAGCAGCAACCATGGAAAAAACTTTCACACATTTTCTCTTAGATTAGAAATTGAATACTAACCACTTGAATTAGTCTCAAGTGATTGTCAAATCGGCGCCTCTTTTATACACAAGTTGATTTGTTCGCCCTTTTTATCAAAGAATTTGTGATCTATTAATAACAATTTGTGAATCATTTCTTTGGTATTATAGTTGAGCTCAGTTCATATCTAGTTGGTCATCATTCAATACTTGATGGTTTTGCTAACATATTTGAGAAAATAATTTTCTTTTTCTATTTTTTTTAGAACTTGAATGTAGAACTTGAGTGTCAGCGATATAAAGATAAACCCATCAAATAATTAAGGGAAAGAAAAGACGGTATGTTCTAAAAGCACAATTCAATTCTAAACTTTTGGATTAAATTACTGAAATTTCTAAAAAATTCAATAAGTTCAACATATTTCAACAATACAATTTTTGGTGGTAAATCCTATCCAAGGTAGCTAGGGTTATCCAATAGATGTGCATGTGTTCATGCATAATGCATACTGCACTCTCTCTCTACGTGCATTAGTGTGTTTGAGAAAGTCAAGGAAAATGATAGTGCTTTTACCATAATTAAAAAATTAGGACAACTTTTAGGTTGTAATAATGGCTCAATTATTGTCAAAGTGCATATCTTTTGTGCTCCAAACTCAAATTTTCTATTGTGTTTGTGACATTCCCACCCAATGTTTCTCTTAATTTTTTATGCTATCATTTTTTGGTTGGTCTTGTCGTTTTAAACTCATTTTGATTTGAATATCCTTTCGCATCTTAATCTCTTTGGCGTGCCTTTATATTAATTCTATCCCATTATAAACAAACCAAATCATACGTTACTCAAATTCATAAATTATTGTCTATTAAATACAAACTTTTGATTAGAGACAAGAAGCAAAGTAAAGTGGAGACGTGTTTAAAGTATTTTTTTCACATAATTTAATTTATTTTTTTGTAATTATTCATCAATTTTCTACTCAAAACTTTTAATCATTTACCCTTTCGACATGCCTTGAGGCATCATCCATTCTCCTTCGCACATGTTACGAATAAATTACTAGAATTATATATTGGTTTTTGAACATATGATAATCTTTACAAAGCATGAAAAGCGTTAATAGGGTCACCAAATCAAGCATAGAAACTTCGAAAAGTGGTAGGAACGAATTAATTTTGGTTGGTAATGCATATACAATAAAAGCATGCGGTGGAGAAACATGGTAAAGTGGTACTTGCTCCTCTTTTTTAACCAGAAATTTTAATATCGAAGTGTCGAGAAAGAAAAAAATTTAAATTAAAAAAAAATTGCCACTATCAAAGATTTTATCGAACTCAAATAAGTTTTTGAATGTCACATGATTTAATTAAAAACAAAAAGCATGCGGGTGCAAAGGGTGAGAGCAAGTAAATTGAGGATAGATTATCACTTCCTACATTAGTCTCGATCAAATCTTGAAGAGACGATATTATTGTAGTAGAATTCTTCCAAAACTATGAGCTCAGCCGCCATTATAGAGTTTAAAATAACCTGATCACTAAGCAATATTTACTACTTTTAAACTAATCTTCCACTCATCAAGCTAAAAAGATGATGTTGCTTTCTTATTAGTTTGCAATTGATCATTAGCTTTTGGTGACCATTCAACTTAAGTTTATATCATTCAGCAACAAAAGAAAGATAACTTTCTATCGAGTTAATTAAACCATCCTCATATATGAAGGATTTGAATATTAATATTATTGCCTTGATCACATACACGCTATCATATCTGATCATATATATCATATTCGTCAATTAGATACAAACTATATATTAAAACAGACGTAAATTCTGAACACCTCTAATTCATCCTTATCTTACAAATATACAAGGTGGATAATTTTTTAACTCATGAGTACTTGAGGTTTTTGTGGGAGTTGAAAGGTGTTGGCATGGGGAATGCATGGCTATGATCCACTTGAGAACCCTCATTGTATTTATGGAATCCAAAAGCTATAAAAATGACTCCTCCATGTTGTGGAATTATTATGCATGTGGTATAGAAGCATGTTTGTTGAGAAACTTTCTTCATGTTCTGCCTCCACCACGCGTGACCTTAGCCCCTCACGTTGCCAAGATCATTATCAATACGTGCAATAGTCGAAATATAGTTATTTTTTCACAAAACTAAAATTGTCAAAATATAGTCATTTTTGACAAAACTAAGGACCTAACTGATAGATGTTTTGTGCTCTACATTATCTAGATTTTAATGCCCACTATGAATCCAATCTCCTTACTGGAATAAAGTTAAGTAATCCTCATATATATGAAGCCGATGGACCCTAATGTCGGTGTTAAAGTTAAGTAATGCGGGTCCACATTTAAGTCATGCACCTTTGTTTTAGTTGTCCAACCAAATATGGTCTTTCAAGAATTTGGAGAATGCATGCTAAAGAGAAAGAAAGTTTGGTGAAGGCAACTTGTACAAAATGCCTCAAAAAAGAATGTCTAGAAGGGTGATTTCTTAGGAACTGACATTCATTTGAAGTTAATTATGACAACATACACACCATTAATCTTCTATTTTGTCTTTTTTTCTATCCTTAATTTGGGATTAATAGATTAATCCTTCATTCACTCCGAGAGAAAAGAAAATATTACTATTTGTTTATATATTCTTATCAGGCATGCACTTTGTGAATGATCCCCAAAACATACTCAAACCAGCTAAGCTCAAGCTAGTTATTTGAACCACGGTTGAATTTGAATACATAAATATGAACTTTGTAAAAAGGCTAATCTCTAGGTTATGGAAAAAGGGTGGTTTATAGCCATATAGATCTTTGGTGTTTATGTTAAAAGAAAAAGAGATTGCTTTGTGATTAATATCTCATCTGGGTATAAAAACCACTTTGTATATAATTAGTTCGTTAGATAATCAAACTTGTATTTTGTAATGTCTGTTGTTTTTTGAAAGCTTTGCTTAAAAAGGCTGATTCTAAAAAATAATAAAAAATATATTTTACTATATTGCTGATTTAATTTGCATAAATAATGTGATTGTGGTTAGTACAAAAATGTCTCCACTCAACTCAAGCAAGTAATGGAAAGAGAGTTGGTGCGGCTGACTTTATCTGCAGCAAGAAGGAGAGGGCATGCCAGCCAAGTTAATTGGTACCTGCAGCTGCCTCCAACAAAGTGACTTGATTTTATATGAATCAAAGCACCATCACTTCTCAGTAGAGGCAACGAATTATATTACTCTACTAAAAATCAAAGAAAAAACACTATAAAATTGCAGGAGGCTATCGTTTTACTGCACGACGCTATTCACAGAAACAATAGAGAGTGGGATAATTTTCGCACATGTTAAGAGTTTAGTGAATCAAGTTGCTCATAACTAGCGCATCTAATTATATGTCTGGCTTATGAAACATGTTATCACCTAAGTTCATTGTTCGTATACGCTACTTAAAACCAGCATGCTCATTATTAAATCAACAACTTTCTTCTTTCTCCTGCACAAGACAATGAAATAACAAATTTTTAGTAGCAATCAGTTAATTTAGATGTGAGGTGCATAGGATATGTAGTTTCAGTTCATAGGAGAGAATAAAGAGTGGAAATTGCCTTACCTGTAGCTAATTAATGATGGAAGAAATATTTAAGTCAAAAAGACTAGAATTGTGGAACATCGTTTAATATTGTCTGAAAACTTTTTTTCCTTTTGAATGTGAAAAGTGTTACGTATGGTAGTCCAAGGAACATAAGAAGCTTTAATGAATGCATTACTATGATTGCAATTATGGAGTTCTTCAATTTCATGGGACAAACTCTAATTAAATTGCTAGTCAACATAATGTTACTAATTAATTTGCACATGCAAATTATCTAATCCACATCTTTAAGGGTCGGTCTAACTGAGTCGGTACTGATACAATGTTTTTAATGCGCTAAGTCAGTCTAATTAGGTTAGTGTGCTAGCGGGACTACCCTTTTTCAATAAATCCACAACTTTTTTTCCTGTGCCTTTAATCTTTCTCTCTAGTTATTAATTATAAGAAAACTGCTAATTAGTTCTATGTTTAATTAAGATTTCCAGTTAGTGTCAAGCTGGTAATGTGCAATCTCTATTTCTAGTTTGTTTTAGCAATTAGCAGTGTAATAACATGTACTGATTAGGTTATAACCACTGTAGTATTAACTTTGGGAAAAAGTAAATTATCCCCAAAAACACGAGGTCATAAACATAGGTTTTACAAGCTGGCACAATCTATGCTTAACAACACCGAAAGTTTAATATATATACTAGAAAGATATTAGAGGCAAATTAAAGTCATATCAATACTAAGATTAGCAGGTAGGTTGGATTAAATTAATGAAATGCTTAATTATGATATATTTTGAAAGAAAAAACTTGTCATTTCACACGTGAATCACCAGCAAATCAAATTAATATCAGACTTGTGTTGGTTTTAACAGGAAGAGTAATTATTGAGACGGCTAAAAGAGAGGAAGAAAAGAAAAACAAAAAAGGTGCAGAAAAATGAGTAACGACAATAAAGGAAATAGAAACAAAATGATCAGACGTCAAGTTTGATGATTCCTATTGATGAGGTTGCAGTTAATTACAATTAGAATGGTCTCCAGGATTAAGAAATTGAGAGTTCGATTCTCGATTTAAGAAAAAAATGAACAGCGAAAAAAAAAGTTAAATGATTCCTTCATTCATCTTTTTGCTGCTAACAACAGGTAGCGTATATGAATACAGTCACCATGTACACAAAACATATGGTCAAATGCATGATTTATTATGATTCTCTAGTCACTACATCAACTTTTCTTTCCTATTTTTTTTCCTTCTTAAAAGAAGCAAAGAAATGCAAAATTGAATTGAAATAGTTTACTTGACACAGAAAACTTGCCTTCCCTCTCAAACACAAATATCATTCCAAAACACAAAACTACAAAAATAGATGTTAAGGAACTCAAACTTGCCTTTCCTTCTCTCTCTCTCTCTCTCTGCAATCTTCACTTCCCAAATCCAAATATATATATAAATCCCTATCCTTCCTCCTACTTCTCAATTCAATTCGGATTCATTTTCATTCATATCTATACCCAACAAGTACCAAAATGGAATCTTTTCAACTACTACAGGCCTTAGTGTTGCTCCTGCTACTACTGCAACTTGTAAGTGGTGGCAGAGCACCACCAGCAACAACCACAAACTCAAACTCAACCTCTAAGACCATTTCATACCCGAATTTCCAACACTTAAACGTCAAAGAAACAATCACTCAAACAAAGACTAAGCCTTTTACAACAACCCAATACCGAGAACCACTCAAGAACCAAAACCACACTGCCTTCAAGCTGAAACTACTCCACAGAGACAAGATACATGTCACTACCAAGAAGAAACATGATCAAGCTCGTCTCTTTCATGAACGAATGCAAAGAGACGTCAAAAGGGTTGCCAGCCTCGTCCGACGTCTGTCGAGTGGCGGCGACGCCGGCAGCAGTTACGAGGTGGAGGATTTTGGGTCGGAGGTGGTGTCGGGTATGGAGCAAGGAAGTGGAGAATACTTCGTAAGAATCGGACTGGGAAGCCCAGCAAGAGAGCAATACGTCGTCGTTGATTCGGGTAGTGACATTGTTTGGGTTCAGTGTAAACCATGCACACAATGTTACCACCAATCCGACCCGCTATTCGACCCGGCAGATTCGGCTTCATTCACGGGCGTGTCTTGCAGCTCCGAGGTATGCGATCGGGTCGACAATGCGGGTTGCAATGAGGGTAGTTGCCGGTACGAAGTGTCATACGGTGATGGATCTTACACGAAGGGAACATTGGCTCTAGAGACACTAACCTTCGGTCGAACCGTGGTTAGGAACGTGGCTATCGGTTGCGGGCACAGGAACCGGGGTATGTTCGTTGGAGCCGCCGGTTTACTGGGTTTAGGTGGCGGTTCGTTGTCATTCTTGGGTCAATTGGGTGGTCAAACCGGTGGTGCGTTTAGTTACTGTTTAGTGAGTAGAGGCCTGGATTCAAGCGGTTCATTAGAATTCGGGCGTGGAGCTATGCCCGTGGGTGCTGCATGGATGCCTCTGATCCGAAACCCGAGGGCCCCGAGTTTCTACTATATCGGGTTATCGGGTCTGGGTGTTGGAGGTATGCAAGTGCCAATATCAGAGGATATATTCGAGTTGGATGAATTGGGTAACGGAGGGGTGGTGATGGACACCGGCACCGCCGTTACAAGGCTGCCTGCGGAGGCTTACGTGGCATTCAGGGATGCATTCATTGCACAAACCGGGAACCTGCCACGGGCATCCGGAATATCCATATTCGATACATGTTATAACCTAAATGGGTTCGTTTCGGTTCGGGTACCAACGGTTTCATTTTACTTCTTGGGTGGACCCATTTTGACACTCCCGGCTAGTAATTTCTTGATACCGGTGGACGAAATGGGTACGTTTTGTTTTGCATTTGCAGCTTCCCAAACAGGGCTTTCAATAATAGGGAATATACAGCAAGAGGGAATTCAGATTTCCATTGATGGAGCCAATGGCTTTGTTGGGTTTGGTCCTAATGTGTGCTGATTTTACATACAAGTCTTGTCCTATGTATGTATTTTTGGTAGTCTCTAGTTCATTATAACATATGTTATATGTTTAATATAGTAAATAATACATATGCAATTTTATTGTGGGAATTATGCATTAATGTACTCTTACTATGGAAATTATGTCACCTTAATTTCTCCTAGTTTTAGTTAGTTTGTTGTGTGAAATCAAAATTTTGCTTTCTCTTAAAAGATTAACGGTTTTGTTTTGTTAGGAGGTTTTGAGACGGGGGTTACAATTTTTTTTATATTGACTTCTATTAAAATTCAAATCATCGATCTTTCGCGCTATAATATTATAGACGATTCTATCTAGAATGTATTACCAGGTTATATGTTATGGTCAATGAAATACCAAAAAGGTAATGTAGCAGTGTGTTAGGGCAACTTTTTTTTATGAGAAAGAATGTAGGATTCAAGAGAGTCCTTTTAACCCCAAAATGTAGTTATGGAGGGCATAATTCAGGGGACGGACATGACACTGCCATTGCCATTGGCAACACCTTTATTTCCCATCTAAACATACAGAGATTCTCTCTCTCACAAGAGTATAGTCTATAGTGAGCAAAATGATGAGTTAAGGAGGGAGCCACCATTTGAGTGGACATGTGAAGGCAATCAATGGAGTGTGTTGTTTTGGTGTAATTTCAAGCGATGACTTTTTAGAAAGTTAATAGCTTTTACTTTGTGCCCTTTTCACATTTTGGAGTTTCATCATAGAAACAATGCCGTCAACTATCTCAGACTCACTTCAATCACATTAGAGGCCCACAAAAGTCAGAATTTATTTGCTGAAATTACTGAAAAGAAGGGAATCAATAAAAGCAAATTGTAAGCTTTGGCTCAGAAATCAGGATCGTTCAGGATATGCAGAAATGAAAAGAGAGGTTTGGCAGATAATTCAGTTTTTCCTTTTTGGAATGCTTTGTCAAGATTTTATCATCCCTTTATGACAACATTGTTTGGTGCTGTCATTACATGTCTCGTGTCTCAAACCTAATATTCAACTTCCAGTCTCTTAAACACAACACACTTCAATGGTCTCCATGACATTTTTGCAAATCTTGCATCCAAAAAGGTAAAAGAACAAGTGGGTTCATCATCTGTTATGCAATCCAGCTTGCAACAATGTTTTTGTCTGTTTCTTTACCTGCCTTTGCCTATGTTAGTAATCACATATGATGTGGAAGTTTCAAAACTTCCAAACTTCATGCAGAGTAAATGGTCTTGATACTTCTGCATTTCTAAGAACCAAAAATCACGATACTAATCAATGGAAGTAAAATAACACCATTATTTCTTACCCTTCTTATGTTCATGTTCTCACTGTCCAGTTTGCATCTAACAAAACTGAAGATGGAACTGCTGCATTGTCAGGCAAGTCGCAGTGTCATCCTATTTGGCTTCCCTAACCTTCAATCCAATCATTAAGACAAAGTAGACATGCACATGATGATAGTAAACTCTGTATATATTAGCATGAAAGAGTTAGCTACATCAACTAATTGCTCGATATACATTACTAGAGTGAGGATATTTACATATGGCTTTGCCTTGCAATCCTTGGCACTTGACGCAAACAAAAAAAGCCGTAACGAGCCCCAAAACAACCAAAAGGTCACCATCCAAAAGTACTGGAAGTTGGCAACTCCCAATGATTTCAAATCATAGTTATGCATTACAAGAGCAGCGACTGAGTTATTTCCTCTCGGCCGGCAAAAATGCTTGTCAACTCCAATTCCCTAGACACCTCCACTAAAGTTAAATAAATATTTGAGATCTTCCACAGTAAGGCGTGTAGCTGTGCCCCCAGTTTGATCTTCGCCAAAAGCAGATGCAACCATTTTTCTCTTCTCCTCCTGCAACATATGGCAAGTAA
>CAODLS011719059.1:0-21998 GCA_948243855.1 Flueggea neowawraea | reverse complement strand
CTAACTGTTGAAAGTTCTAGTTTCCATTCATTGCTACTTCATGTGATCATGAGAGATTATGTGAAGTTAATGCACGCAACTCAACCACATTGGCAAAATTGAGTACATCGATTAGCTCAAGTGAGAGTATTAGGCAATTGTGTAAGTTCAAATTGTCTAATTGCAAGCATTACAAAGACGAGAAAACTAGAGAGAAAACCATTTCAAAGGGCATTACGATCTAAATTTTGTTGCTATTAATCCACTTTTGATGTTTGACATCAAAAGAATAGGAGGGCAAGGCTAGGGCCTGCTACTTCATCACTCCTGAATATATGTCTGTGAAAGGCCCAGTCATATTTATTTTATTTCTCATAAGTAAGACTAGCCAAGTTAGTTCTTACTTCTTGCAAGTCAAGATGAGAATTAAATAAAACATTGTGAATCGACTAAGGTCGTGATCATCTATAAGATAGAACAAAGCTTTATGTGATGAAAGAGAATGAAACATAAGTTGTTCATTCCTATGCTCCGCGAATAATCCGCATAGTAGAGAGGAGAAATGAAACTCTCCTTAATATGGTGAGAACTACAATGGCAAAGACCATAACTTTCAAAATCCACATGCCCTCCAAAATTGTTACTCATATATCTCATGGGTTGTGGATTGGTCGAGTGTATGACCTAAGCCACTTGGAACCAACATATATATCCCCAACGTCCACGATGCCTTGGTCGAAAAAACCAAGAGGCAAAAGTCGTTAGCCACCCTGCTGTGTCAAAATGACACATTCATCGTGGGATAAAAGAAAAAAGTGGCATAGTAACGTGTTATAAGAGATCACATTCTTAGTGAATATATTTTTTAACTAGGATAAAGTGGAACATATTTCACTTTCTTTGACACTCAAGAACTAAGAACCTCAGGATCACTCCATCTGAATGAGAGAATTCTTGAGGAGAGTGAGGATGAGGGATGAGAAAGAAAGTTGGGTAATGTAATGTAAATTACAACCTTGAGTTTACAATCTCAAAAGCGTGTAATGTAACTCAAGAGAGGCTAATGTAAATTACATCCTTGAGTTTAAAAATCTCAATAGATTGATCCAAGTGATTGTTTTCTCTTTCTCTGAAAGGGATACATCAAAAAAGTCTTGGAGAGATGCAACTTATATCTCATTTACCTCAAGTGTGTGCTGATGTTCCTGATCCTAACTTTAGAAAGATTAAGATTCATATTTTCCAGTAAGAGTAGGGAACTTGATCCAAGTGGGAGTTCCTATATGGAGCTTGAACCCGGTAGGAGCATTTTGAAAATGCATAAAACTAAAAGGTTCAAAGTCTCACTACAACATTTTTCAATAAATGAATCGATTGTGATACTTTTAGTAACCCCACAAGTCAAGGACGAACATGTGAGTGTGTTAGAGGTTCACACATCCCAGTGAAAGTTTTATGGATTAAAGCAATAGAAGTGCAAATGACATTTGAGGTTGAATCATATTTGAGAACTGGTTAATCTTCCCAAATGGTGAATACCCATTGGAGATAAGTGGATACATGAGCGATAAATCGAGTGAGATATCGATAGTCGCTAAAGGGGATTTATAAAACAAGATTGGAAAGTCCAACTTGTTGAAAGTTTTACCTTCATTAAATAGACTTTGACATTTGGGCTAGTCTATACCTTGACCTACATTAAGAAATGTAAAGACTCATTTCCTCAATAGAGAATCTGGAGTAGAAACCTATAAGGTTTAACCTAATGGTTTCATCATCCAATTTTCAATATAGAATTTGGAAATAAAACTTATAAGGTTTAAATTAATGGTCTCATTGTCCAAGGTAAGACCTTAGACAATCTTTGAAAGGATGGTATAGTCATATCTGTTATGATAATACAATGTATTTCAAGGTGAATCTTGTCATTCCAACTTTGTGTAGACGTCACACTTGTAGCTAAAAATAGTCTAGCATACTTGAATGATTTAAAATATTGGTTGTGATTCAATTTTGAGATTGCTAATATGGATTGACATTGGAATCAAACTCCAAGAGATAGTTCGAGTGGATTGATGTTCCTCTTCAACTAAGATGGATCAACAAAGTACTTGAATGCTTCAAGATGCAGAAATGCATAACCCATAGATACCATGTAACTAAGAGCAAGTCTCTTAGTAAGTGTGTGTGCCCATGAACTATGTGGAATCAAGAACGTGAAAGTAATGTTCTTCACACAAATGTCATGTCAATGTTTTTTTGTAAAATAGAGTACATATATTGATTACTAGAATATGTCTTGTAATAAATGCCTAGGTATGTACAATGCTTAGAATCTGTTATGCAATCAAGTTAGCTAGCAAATATTGATCCAACACATAAAGAGAGTGTTGGAAGTAGTGAAAATGAGATATTTGAATACTTTAGAGGCACTGCAAGGCACTGTGTTATCGTAAAGGCCTGCGATAAAATGAGACACAGTTACTACTCCACATAGTGATGTGGATGAAAGGGACGTTCATGTCTAGTTATGTGTTCTTACTTGGCCGAACTATCTTTTTCGAATTATTGTAAGGAACACATATAAGTGTGTGGCAAAAGAAGCTGAGGCTATAGCTTCATTAGTTGTAGCGTAATATATAATGGTTAGCTATATAGTGGAATGGTCCACTTAGCATTAACCACCTAAAGAATCAACGACAGTCTTTGGTGATAGTCGACCTCGATTGCTTAAGGATCGAGAAGATCTAATGTAATGCTAAGAAAATTGAGATAAAGTATTATTTTGTAAAAGACTTGGTTGCACAAGGACAAGTAAATTTAAGTACAAGTTCCACAAGGAGAAGTGACCTTGGAATGTAAGTCCATGAGAGACATGATTCTAAGATCTATTAATAAAAGCTTGATATAAGGAATATGTTCCTTAAGACCCGCATGACACATGAAATGTGTAACCCCTTAAAACATGATCTTTAATGAGATCATCGTGAGCAATACACGAGCACAAATGTTGAAAGTTGACATTTTTAATAGTGTTGAGTGTGAAAGCATGTTGCACAGAGAAGTGACCCACTCACACGGGTGTTTACTTTAGTTTTTCTAGTTCGTTGGGGGAAGAACTAAGATGAGGTTGGTTTTGAATGTAGAAAAAGACCTATAGCACATTCATAATCAAGATGTCGTCTTGCATTTTATAGTGGTGAGTCCGTTATGAATAGGCAAGAAAAGTTTTATGAAAAAAGACATACGCCATAGGATAAATTCCTATGTCGATCATCAAATGATCAGATGCTAAAATTTAGTGACTTTTAGCATATTCTGTCTTAAAGCCAGAAGTAATCCTGTTAAGGTGTGGATTAAGGTTAGATGACTAAATGCATCAAAACCAAAGCTTTTGTGTGGTGTTGACAATGTTGTATAAACATGCACTCCTCTAAGGGAAAGAAATAACACCACAACACATGATCATACCATGTGTGCTATATACATGACCATAAGGATGGAAAAGATTAAAAAATGATCTCACTTTTCCTAGTGTGAGACTTTGTCGTGAACATATGGTTCTCGGTACTACTTACCCTTAGAACCCTTAACACATTCAAAACGTGTAGTTGAGTTTGACTACTTTAGTTTGTCGTTAATAATCATGATTGATTCGACCAAGTGTGACAAGCTAAGCAAATAAACTTGGCTATGTGGATTGTCTTTTGTAAGAGGGGAAGTTCATTTCTGGACGCATTTGCACTAGTCTCATAAGTTTGCTAAACGCGTTCTCATGTGGTATGTCACATAATGTGTGAACTATGAGTAAAGCTTTTATGAGATCGAGAAGTTCGAAAGCAGCGATTGTGTAGTTACGAACTAGGGGAAGACATATGTTCAAATAGATTATGTTGTTGTTGCATATACCTTGTTAGAATGGAGTTATTCTACAAAAGACGCCTTTTGGCAGGATTGAATTATGAGTTGTTATATATCCCTTACAAGTCTATAGTAATTATGCTTTTATCGTATGCTGGTCGTGCGGTTTATTTGCCTATATGAAGAAAGCATCGAGCGTAGTTATGTGAGTGCTAACCATGTTACATGATAATGTATCATACCGTCATATGCGAGTGGGAGATGTTGGAAAAAGCGGCTCGCCCATGACGGGTGAACAGAACTCGGTCGGTCAAGGTATTGATCGAGACTAATTGGCGAGCCTAATTGAGATAAGCCCATAAGGCCCATGTGCTATGCCCATTGGACTTATAAGCATATTAGGCCTATAAGCCCAATTAAAGGCTTATATATAAGAAATGAAAGAATGAGTTCTTTCATTCTTTCCAAGCCACCAAAAACATAAGAAAAAGGGAGAGGGAAAGGAAGAAGAATTGGGTTCTTGCTTCCTCCATGCCGCCTCTCTCTCCCCTCGTCATTTGTTTGTCGACTGTCCCGATTCGCGAGGTATCTAGGCTTCGAAACAGACGAGCACTCCCATTGATAACTCGACTGTGGTTTGCTCGCGAGACCAACATCAAATCCGATCCTAACATTGATGTCTTCTGCTGCTGGTTAGGTCGAGTTTCCCCTAGAATCGAGGTAGGTAACTTGAACCTAATAATTTATACTGTTTATCTGTTAAATCGGTTGTCGATTCCTTCAATTACATATCAGTACTTTTGAAAGTTCATTTGATGATTATTTTTAGTTTTTGCATATTTTAACAAGAATGGAAATTTTCATTCCATGTTTTTTTGCAACGCTATGATTTCATAGCGTTGGTACAAACTTAATATTTAATCCACGAAGATGTCCAACCCACTATAATATTTAATCCATATTTCATTGATAAAGAATAACATCATTGGTACAAACTTTTAGAAAAGGAAAAATTCTGAGTGTCCAGTGTGTTGAAGGCACACTCAGACGACGGCCATGGACTACGACAACAAATCACGAACCTGTCCAAAATCATCTCTGACAATAGCTCCAAATTCAGTCAGTTGTTGGAGCTCCACAATTGCAGCATCTGAATTGATTTTAAGCCAACCTGTTGGAGGAGGCGTCCATCTGTCATCTACACTAGGTGTGATCATCCGAAACTGTGCACCTGGTAAGACGATGCTGTCGTTTGGGGGCATTTCTATCGTCCATTGCGGGAGCTGAGTAGCAAGTTTGTCATCTAAACGTAGTTGCATTTTGTGTGACCCAACGACACCTTGAAGAGGAACTCGGTCAAACGGCATTATGTGTGTAATTAATTAGTATTTAATTGGTCTTGGAATTTGATTTCGAGAAGGACAAGTAGTAGTGCACTTGTATATCACCAATGGAATGATTGAAGCTCTGTTGTATCTTTTGACAAACAACTCTGTCGCTGCGCTGTGTGTTGCAAGAATTTTGATAGAAATGTCATACATGAAAAAATTACAATGGAACAACATTTTGGGAAATGAGTATTGTTGCCAAGAATTCCACTTTCTCCGGCAGAAACGAGGGATATTCATTTCAATTTAAGAGAAGCAATTTTCAGTTCGTCTATTTTTTGCAATGACAATCAATAAGGCACGAGGATTGACAATACTGAATGTCGGTATTTACCTACGATAACATATTTTCTCTCATGGATAACTATATGTCGCATTATCTAGAGGCGTTTCAATAGGCACAACAACGGTTCTCGTCAAAAGTGATAAGTCGACGAAAACAACGAAAACATTTACAAAGAACGTTGCTTACAAAGAAGTTATTTGGCCACAATTATAACATACTCTGTATTGAATAAAATCAAATAATAAAGCATATTTAGACTAATATAGTCTAAATTTGTTTTCTTCATATGTAAAATTTTATATAATTTTCAATTAATGTGTCTTATACTTCAAACACTTTTTTTTATATGTCACAATTGCATATTATTTAATAAATAATTATTTAGTCATACAATCTACAATATGTACAAAATATTTCTACAAAAATAAGATTCCTAGTTTAAAATAAAAAGAGCATGTAGTTTCACTTCCATAGTCTTAGAATACACGCTGTTTTGTCTAATAATTTAAAAGAAAAACAAATTTCTTTTTTTTTTGGTTTTCGCACTAGTAATCCAGTTTTTTTTTTCTCGGCCGAAATATCCCGTGTCCAAACAGAGTCCAAAAAGCATAGGACCAAAATTAAAGTCTGAATCCACTAACTTGTCCTTATCAGAAACAACAAAGTCCAGCCTTTTTTTTTCTCTTCCAATTTTTTCCTTCAAAATTGGGGTGAAGGAAGTTTCGTAGGAAGTTGCAAACGGCAATTGGGTTTGACAATGAAGACAAGTCAAATACCTTGTAGAAAACACCATGTATATTTATGTCTAACTCGTTACAAAGACTTCAAGAAGAGATACAGTTTGCATAATATAAAACGGTAGGGTATTAAGAACAGATTATATTAGGAAAATTTTTACTTACACTTGGTGTATAACTCTGTTCATACACCAAACTAATCAAAAATTGATATTTTTTATAGAACATAGATCAGAGTAATTTAATGTATAAGCAGAATCATACATCAAGTGTACGTAATTTGTCAAACACACCAACGACTGAATCTTTGTCTCACTTTATCATTAACAAAACCAAAGGTAGCATTAGCAATACGCCCGCTTATGACAAGAGTACCGAGGTACTTGCCTAAGCTGTTTACCACTTCGAATCTACTAATGTTACCAATGTTATCTCTAAGATGTTGAGGGGTATTCGCAGAAAAATACACCTTAAGTTTTAGAGATACTCACCTTAGCACTAAAGGCATCACAAAACTTACAGAGATCTTGATTATGGTGTAAATTTGATCCTCATAACTTTCTCTGAATAAAACCAAATCATCCACAAACAAAATTTAATGTTTCATTTACCTGACATACACACATCTTTGATCAGATGTGCCAGACGCTCTATGCATAACACAAATATATACGGGGAGAGAGGATCTCCTAGTCTTATTCCGCAAGAAGGAGAAATCGAGCTGGTTCTTTTCTCGCCCCAAATTACCTGCATACGCACGGAAGTGATAAAATTCATAATCACATTAATAAGTTCCTGAGGCATACCTGTGTGCTCCAAAGTGTCTCCGATAAATTCCCATTTCAGGAGGTCGTATGCCTTTTCCAAATCCACTTTTATCGCAAAGAAGCCTTTGTTTTCCGTGTTAGTGGGAAAAGAATGCATCTCTTCCTGCATGACAATGATGAACACAAAGCTGGCTTGTTCTTCTCCTATAAGCTTAGCCAGAAAAGGTTGTATTCTGCGAACAATAGATAAAATCTTGAAACACACGTTACAAAGCCCAATAGGCCTCAACTAGGTGATGAATTCTGGTTGAGAGACTTTAGTAATGAGAGCAATTAAAGTGTCATTGATAGAATTTATCAAGTTTTTATCAGTGAAGGCCGCCTGTAAAAAAGAAGATAACTTATCTTTAGCAAGGAGCCAGTTTTTTTTTTATAGAAAGAAGCCGGGAAGCCATCGGGCCTGGGTGCCTTCGAGGGGTCCATATCAAATAATGCTCGTTTGATTTCATCTTCCTGTAGCACTGCACCCAGCTGACTTCTGTTGCTTTCTTCAATCTGATGAAAATGAAAACTTGAATGTAAGCAATTATAATCAGTTTCGTCAGAATATAAAGAAGAGAACAAGTTTTTTAAGATCCTCTTTGTTATTGACAATGTTTCCATCCTGATCTTTCAGGCTATGAATGGTGCTGCGACTTTGATTGACAATAGTTCTAGCATGGAAATATGAATTAATTTTTTTGCCAAGGGCCAACCATTGTTCTTTTGATTAATGTTTCAATTGCGATTCTTCTTGCAGCAAGATTGCTTCTTTTTCTACAGGTTACCAAAAACATTTTTGCTCCAATATTTTGTAAGTCAACTCTTAGAGTCTGCATGCTATCCTTGAAGACTTTGGCTTTGGACCATGAATCTTGGAGAGCTTGCGGAAATCTTGTGTCCAATGTCCATGCTTTGTTAAAACGGAAATAAATTATGATTATTGGCGGCATGGTCAGCCAAACTAGTAACAAGGATTGGTCGGTGATTGGTCTTGAGGAAAGGAAGGTTATGAACTCGTGAGTACGAGAATATTTAAGACCACTCCGCCCTACAAAATACCCAATCAAGCCGCTCTTATCCCTTGACCTTCCCAAGTGAATATGGGGTCAGTGACGTTCATTTCAATGAAAGTATAATCTTCAATAAAACTCCGAAAATTCTTGGTTTGGTTAAAGTAACCATGCAACCACCTTCTTGAACTTAAGTTTTCAAGTCAATAACGCATATACCTAACTATTTGAATTAGCATCAAATGATTCTAATATTAATAATTTAAAATGAAAGGAGCACGTAGTTTCACTTCCATAGTCTTAGAATATACGTTGTTTTGTCTAATAATATAAAAGAAAAACAAATTTCTTTTTTTTTTTCATTTTCGTACTGGTAATTAGATATGACAATTTATACCCTACTCGTACCCAGTTAATGCAAGTATTACCAGCTTTGACTGGGTACAAATACGAGTTATGCCCGTATTTTATTGTACATGTATGGATTGGGTATGGATATAAGAATACCCTACTCATACCCTTACCCGTTAGGTAATATTCGTACCCATACCTGTTACCAATTACTCATACCCGCTACATATATATAATAAATATATTTATTCATATAATACATACTCACACACACACACACACACACATATATATATATATATATATATAATACATTATGTATTTTATATACATGTTATATATATGTATACACACACACACACACATATATATATATACACACACATATGTATTATATATAGTAGTTTTTATACAATACGCCTACAATACTTTACAATATTTATTTTGTATTATCTACTTTTCCATATTACATATTGACTTTTCAATTTTTTTCAAATTCACAAACACATATTTTAAAATTCACAAATGTATATTTTCAAATTTACCAACTATTATTTATATGTTGTTGAAATGTTATTGATATTCTGTTGGTGTTGTTCTATTTTTCAAAAGTTAGGGTGTTGTTTGTGTTATGTTTGTAATTTGTATATCTTTTACATAGATACAAAACATATAAGTATTAGTTTTATAACTTGTTTATACTATATTTGTAACTTGTATATACTATATTTATGTTATGTTTCTAACTTGTATATATTTTATAGAGATGCAGGACATATAAGTATTAATGTTACAACTTATTTATATTATATTTGTAACTTGTATATACTATGTTTATGACTTTTTTATTTTATGTTTGTAACTTTTATATCTTTTACAGAAATGCAGAACATACAAATATTAATTTTATAACTTGTTTATGCTATATTTGTAACTTGTATATATAATATATATACAACATATAAATATATATAATACATATAAATAATATATAAAGAACATATATACAATATATAGATAAATATAAATAATGTATAAATAAGTTCTAAGAAGTTTTTAAAAAATGTGAAATATAAACAGACTTTAGACAAAATCTAAACAAGTTTCAGACAAGTCCGTGAAAAATGTAATTTAAAATTTTTTTTTGACATGAGTGCAATTTCGAAAATCTACCAAAATATTAAAAATTGGCTTGGTGAACCAGTAATATCAATTTTTGTTATTGGTATTTATATAAATGCCCATGTAGAGAGAGAGAAGGGGGAAGGTAAATGAATTCTCGTATTTGAATAAATTGATTTATAACTAGAATGAGACTATTTTGATGAGCATGACACTTATTTTGATGATATAAAAGATGACTTAGAGGTTCTAGATATTATATTTTATCTTATTTATTGATATTAATAATTGTTTCAAGTATTTTTTGATTTATTTTTAATATGTGTATTATTTTATTACAAAGTCAACTACAACAAATCAAGCATAAGAATTTAAGAACAATATTTTTTTGGCTAACATTTTGATATATTTTGATCTAACATATGTTGGTATAATATTGTCACAAATATAAATAGTACATATTTTAGTATAATATTTTCTCCACAGTAAGAGACTAGAACTAAGAGCTGTAATTTAGAGGTTGTAATGAAAATGTTGGAATTTGGAAACGTTTGTCATCTTTATCCTTGTATAATATTTTAAACTATAATTTTTGTATAAATTCTCCTTCAAGTGATAACTTATCACATTACCATTTCATTAACTACATTTAGTTGTAAATTATAACTTTTATATTATATTATGTGAATATAGTATTTCATATTATTTTAGATATTTTTTAATCTATTATTCTAAATTAATGATAAATTATTTGTTAAATTAATTAATTAAATTTAAACTATAGATAAATAAATACCCTACGAGTAAATAAATACCCTATAAATAAAGTATAAATAATAATTTTTATAACTAAAAAAATATAAATAAAATATAATACATAAAATAAACTATAAATACGAATAAAAATATTAGTATATTTTATTTAAAATCTATTTATTGTGATCCCTAGTGGGAATCCAGTTTTTTTTTTCTCGGCCGCAATATTTTTTTTTCTCGGCCGCAATATCCCGTGTCCAAGCAGAGTCCAAAAAGCATACGACCAAAATTAAAGTCTGAATCCACTAACTTGTCCTTATCAGAAACAACAAAGTCCAGCCTATTTTTCTTTTCTTTTCCAATTTTTTCCTCCAAAATTGGGGCGAAGGAAGTTTCCTACGAAGTTGCAAACAGCAATTGGGTTTCACAATGAAGACAAGTCAAATACCTTGTAGAAAACACCATGTATATTTATATATAGCTGGATTTTCTATTTGTCCAAACAAGACATACCTAAAATAATAAAATATCAAAGACAAAGTGCCATTTTCAAAGCCAAATATATTAGTATAAGATAGTGATTGTGTGAGATTGTTGTTTAGTTACAAGTGCTATGCATGTTGCTATCATTCATGGCACCAACCAGGACGACCCAACATGAAAACCACGTTCCCTTCCCCTACTCCACACCCAACCGCCCATTTTCAATGACTTTTCTTTGCTTCTACCTAGAAAATGTATGCTATTAAAGATAAGGTTGATTCTATCAATACATATTTTTTAAATATTAAGAAATATGAACAACAGTTTAATCATTTAATTAAGAAAAGAGCATAGCATCTTCAACTAAATATGTAGATTATCTTTTATCTTGTAACTAATTAAAATTAGACGATAAAATTAACTTTACATAAACATACTTATAAAAAAACTTTACATAAACCTAATTTAGAAATATCTTAAAGAAAAAAACATTTTATAACTCATAAAATAGAAAACAAAATTGAGAAAAATAAAAGGCTAATTAAGAAGCAATGTTTAGAGTATATATTTAGAGTATTAAATCTTATACTGATCCTGAGGTTCGGTCCAAACTTTGATCCAATCTTTGAATTTTCAGATGCTCCTAGACGAAAATGTATGTTCGTCCCTCAGGTTTTATTTTATTCGTCCAAATAACAAAAAACATATGTTGTGGCAATAGGACATAATTTCAACCATAAAATGCCAGGAGTAAAATAAACTAATAAAATGAAACTTATAGAACTGCATAGTAAGTTTTTAAATAATCGAGACTAAGATTTAAAATCTGTCCAAATATCAAGGATGGTAGAGGATTTGACCCTACAAACTATACTCATGTATCATTGTTAATTTTACGTTTATCATCAACAATTTAAAAGGCTTTCTCAATTAATTAATTATTTGAGAGTTTTGAATTCCCTTTTCTAGTTAAAAAGTCATTAGCCAAATTTGTTGAGAGAGCTTTTAATCTAATAATAAGATATAAGATAATTATATGTTGACATGAGGCTTAATCAATTCTAAATAATTGGAGGATTAGATTTGGTGTAACGATATTAAATGCTCGGATTTTTGTGGAGTAAAATAGAAAAGCGTAATGGGATAGTTTATATATAGGTTATCGATGTTTACGTAATTTACATTTACATTATATTGTAAAATATGACATGGTAAGACTCTCCGTATGAAATAGGTTTCTTGATGTAATGTTTCATTTATTTGCATTTATTAACATATTAGATAATTTCTACTATTATTTTTACTGCAATAATTTTTTATCTTTTAAAATTCACTAAAATTCAGAAACATAAATATTTGGAGATGATTGTTTGATGTAGAATTCTATAAAGTGGATTATAAAAATAAATTATATAATAAAAATTTATAAAAATTGATACGTCTTTTTATATGAAATTTAGAGTATAATGAAAAAGTAAAAAAGATATTTTTTTTTCAAATGCAATCTTCATGGACTCCAAACAAACACCGAGTTTACAACTCCATTTATAACCAATAAAATATTTCATGTATTAAGCAAATATTCAATATTCAATATAATCTGCTTCATCTAGAATAAGCAGCTCTCGTTCGTGGGATTCGTGCCAATTGCAGCATAAGAAAACTAATATTTTGTTGGACATTCCCTCCCGATTACAAAGTTGTGACCACATGATACGAAAGTACTACAAAATTTACAAGGAATATTGAACTTTGCAAACAATATTATCAGCAACGTAACAGTGCGGGAATCTTATATTTAAATAATTTATTATTGGAAATCATAGCTGACAAAAGCATGTAAAGTAATTTGAAGATCACATCCTCCAAGGGAAAACCCATAAAAATTCCAAACTAAAAATCCTAAGAAACCTGCAATTGAAACCCTAACCTCATCGTCATCCCCACCAACAAAACAACCATCAATGCTCTTGAACTCCAGGTTCCTCCGTATGGCCGTGCTCCATCGTCCTTGCACCTCGCCAAGTCCCTCGACTGTTGGGCTCCGTCATCCACCTCTGCTGCCACTAACCCCTATTACTCCTCCCTCTTCAACTTCACATCTCGTCGACGTCGTGCAATTGAGCTCGGTGCAGGATGTGACAACGTAGGAATGACACTCCACCTCCTTGGTCTCACCAATATCGTCCTCACTGACATCCCCTTTGTGATGTCGACGCTGAAGCACAACCTGAAAAAGAACAAGCAAACTCTGGGGGTAAGGAAAAGAGTGGCGAGAGTGAGGGTGAGGAAGAGAAAGGCAGTGACTAGTGGATGAGGATGAGGAAGAGAGATGCGATGGGTGAGGAAGCGAGAGAGGCGAGAGAGAGGGTGAGGATTAGAGAGGCGATGGGTGAAGGTAAGGAAGAGAGAGACGAGAGACAAAATGAAAGAGACTAGGGCTTGGTGTGAATCTGGGTTTTCACGAGGGGTAATTAAGTCCTTTTGTTTTTTTGTTAATTTTGTCAGTCAAAAATAACTTCGAGGGACGTGTATTCTACATAAAAAAAAAAAACATAAGAACCGGCTTACTAATTAAGACAAACCTTAGGAACTCCAAAATTAATTTCCCTTAGTGATATATAGCTGCTCAATTTTTTTGACATGTATTATTATGTTTTTCCTTTTGCTACTTTCTCACAATCATCATTTGGTAATGCTTGATCTCTTAAGGCACAATTCACATTTACTATTATGTTTCTTCTTGTGAAAACCATAACAGGATAGCCGATGAACCATATGGGAATTTTATAATCCATTCTATCAATAATATTATTATTCAGCAAAGAGAGATGCCACGTATTTGATTGAGTTAGCCTAATTAAATTAACCTTCATGTAGGTTGGTCTTTTTCCTTACAAAAAAGTCAAGTTTTTTAAAGTTTTTTTTTCTTTTCAAACTATTTTAAAATTTTCTACACAAAATAAAAAGGTCATCCGATAACTTGTGTTTACTCATGAAATTTTGTTCATTCTTCTGTTAAAAGTCAATTTCACAAATTGTAGACCCCTATTCCTATTAGTAATTAACTAATAATATTAAAAAGGCAAAAGACAAGTAACAAATTAACTAATTATCCATCCGCTAATTCCGCCGGCGTCAAACCTTCTCGATTAGCGGAATCGGGTTTTCCTCCACTTCTTTCCTAATCTGTAAGCAATTAATTTAAAAAGAAAAATCTGTAAGCTATTTAGAAATAAATAAATATGAAAAAAAAGTGTCGTGTTCTTCTGTCGGTTCTAGGCTACTGAAAATGAAAAAGAAAAAAAATGGAAACAGATAATTGATAGGAGTCAAACTTTAAAAAAATCTTAGTCTTATTTGGGAGAATAGAGTATATAATATATTTTTGTGATATTTATATAATTAATTTTATTATAAGATATATAATTTTTTATTTTTTTATTATTTATTATTTATTAATCATTATGAAACCTACAAAATATACAAAATCTACTTATTTTCTCAAAAAAATCCTTAAAAAAAAATTCTTTAGGTGCATTTGGTGCACTAGACGAAATAACATGAGGAAAGACGTGACTAGATTAGACAAAATAAGGCAACACAAAAAAAATTATATTATCTTCTATTTGATAACACATAAGAGATAGAGAAGTGAATATAATATCCTTACATTTATTTCATTATTTATTATTTTTACAATATATTAAAACTAATGAATTATTACAAACTTTAAAAATAAGTCATTTAAATATTAAATAATATATTTTAAATTTTAAATAATTTAATTATTTAAACTAATATATATTTTAAATTAGTACTTATAAAAATATTAAATAAAATAATATAAAGTTAATTAATTAAAGAACAATATTTTCAAAATAAACTTATTAGTTTAAATGAGGATAATGTCAAATTAATTAGTTTAGATGAGGATAATATTGAAAATTAGAAATAAAAAAAATTGTTTTCCATATCGTGGGACAACTTGTCCTCGTAGTGAGGGAGGAATAGAAATTTTGTTCATCCTTACGCCTAGTTGCTCATGGCTAAGCATTCAAGCCTTAAATTTGAAACTTTTTTTTTTACAAAAGCATTAAATTTAAAATATCACATTCAATAATATACACATTCAACCACTTAAACTAATTTCAAACGATAAATTTGATTTTTAAATAAAATTTAGTCCTCAATTAACTCAAATTTATTGGAATTAGAAAAGAAAAGGATCAATTGCCATGTGGTTCTTAAGATTTTGTAAAATCTTCGATTATCTTGTCATTGTCTTAAGCTTTGTTTTAATCTTCATCGTATTTTCCGAAGATTTGTAATCCACGCTCTAGTTATCAATGAAATTCCATCATTTCCATTCTTAAAATTTTATATCTTTTGTATTCGGGTATTTTACAAATTCTAGTTATGGGTAGGAAAATTCTTGTTAGAATTGTTATGTCCCTTGATTTTATCACAGTCGTTTGACGAAGTCAGGATGCACATTATTTTACAATAGTTTGGTTGGAAGCTTCAATCCGCCTGGGATGCCTTGTATAAAACCTATAAAAGGGTTAAAAGTCTAGAATTTTTCCACAAAGAATTTCACCAGAACATACCATTTATTTCTGCAATTTACAAACTCTATTTGTCTCAAACAAATACACCTATAATATGTTAACAATTGAAACAAGAAAGCCTAATACATAATTTACCCTCTAAACTTGCATATTTTTTTGTTCTATCACCTCAAACATTTCGAACATTTAACTTATCTTTTGTATTTGCTTAACCTGTGTCATGAGAAAATCTTGTCTAATACGGGCGATGAATCAGCAAAACATTTGTACACGTGGAAAAAATACGATGACATGACAATCACACACTGTTGGAATGTATACTCCTCCGGTTCTTCCCAAATTCGACTCTCCACCATTCAAATTCCCATCAGTTTAGTTTGGTTCGAATCTTGATCAACTTTCACGTTAGTCTTCTGCCACTGCTTTGATCCCCTACTGTGTTTTCTCTCTCTTTTGTCGTCCTCTACCTGTGGCGGCGCTGGTGGTCCCTGCTTCAGTACCTATCATCTTCGCTATCCCTCTGATGACCGTTCTCGTGACGATTGTTTCTATCTCTGTCTCTCTCTCACCTATGTCATGTCTTCGTCGGAGTTGTTTCTCCAGTGAGTCATGTCTCTGTTTCGAGTAACGCACTATCCATCTTCTTCGGAACAGGGCTTTCGTTCGCTTCGACAGAGGTTGTGTAACTCTCGTCATCACTTGATTTAGAATTATTGTATTTTCTAGCCATAATTGAAACGCAAATCTCAGAGAATAAAAAACATAAAAGACACATCTCACACGCCTATGAACGTTTAACTACAAATACTTTGCGAGATCAGCATAATAGCTCTTAGTTGAAGCTGAAATAATTTAAATAAATTCAAGGAGTAAATAAAGTTGGAGGTAAGTTATGTATTAGGCCAAACAAGACCCAACACTACCGCTCTGAAGAACAATAATTGTTTCATTTCATACCATCCCGGCAATTCTTTCTTTCCCAAGAACAAAACGAACTTGTACTGACCGAACTCACATATCCAATTATTTAACATCCACAAATCAGTAAAATTCAAAGGAAAATTAGTTCCTCATTGAACAAAAGAAACACTGGAAATTAATTCGCAATAGAACTTCATGATCCCAAACAACTTCATAAAATTCTCCTCTATATATCACAACTTGCTCAACCAATCCCCACCGTCCAATCCTCCAATTTTCTTCTTTTTTCGTGATCGTCTTCCCTAACAAATAAATAAAAATAACCCAAAAAAATGGAAAATAAAATAACAGAAATACTTCAAGGACTATTAATCATCACAAGTTGAACCATCACAACATCATCACATGATCTGTATTATGTATATAAAAATTAATTTTCGATACACAATAATTCTTTTTTTTATTTTTAAATCGATCATGATCATTTGGAAAGGACCATCAACCGTGAAAAGTCCTCGAAGCACACGAACCCGTCTCCGTTCTTATCCACCACCGCTATCATACGCCGGCAATCCTCTAACGTGCACCGCTCATCCCCAATCGCCCCCAAAACCCTATGCAACTCCTCCGCCGTGATCTTCCCGTCTCCGTCGGTATCAAACACCTCGAACGTCTCCCTCAACTCCTCGTCTCCGGCTGGCTCCACGGTGTCCACCTCCCGCAAAATCGTCGCAACCTCCTCCTGGCTGGGAACGCCGGGGTCGGAATCGCTTGCGATAAGCTTAACCGCCTGGACGAGCTCGGCGTAGATGTCACCGGACCAGTCACCGTCGGGGAGGACGCTGATGGGGGTGCCGTGATCTGAAGGCTTGTGGGGGGTGACGGAGGCGTCGGAGGAGGAGGAGGAAGAGGAAGCAAAAGAGGAAGGGTCGGAGCGAGAAAGACGAGACTTATCCTTCTTGGAGAAAAGGCGTTTGGGGCTGAATTTGGGGTTGTTGATGAGATTGGGGAGCTTCATTTCGGAGGGAAGGGAAGGGAAGGAGGGGAGAGAGAGAGAGAGAGGAGGAAGACGAAGAAAGCAGAATGATGGATTTGAGGGGGGAAGGAAGAAGGAAGGAGGTGGGGGTTAAATGGAGAGCTGCCATGGCAGCTTCCAGGAAGCTTCGTTCAGTACTTGCTTTGCATTTATATGTTCTGTATAAATTAGAAAAGTATTACTTTTTTTTTTCTTTTTAAATTTTATCGAAGAAGTGAATAATAATAATATAATCCAATGGAGCCGAAGTTTTTCGTTTGGGTAACTATGAATCGAGCCGAAGATTTGTATAGATAAGTTGGACTTATTTAGAGCATGTGCAATAAGGCTCTCTAGATGGGCTCTTTCCTAAAATTTGTTGAATCACTTATTAAAAATCAATTTCAATGGACTTTTTCATAGTTTACTCCTCCCTTGAATTTGTCAAAATATGAACAATTACTCTCCAACTATTAAGAGCAAAAAAGTGGCTCCTTGTTAATATTATATAGTTTTTGTTTCCTTTTTTTCCCATCCAATCAAGTATAAAAGTTTTTATTGCTTATTATTCTTATTGTGATTTTGTTTAATAAAATATTTAAATAGAGAGTGAAATAAAGAATATAGTTGGAGTATGTACAAATTTTAAAAAAGTTAAAATTAAGATTATAATAAAATAAAATATAATATAATAAAGAGTATATTAGAGAGTTCCTTTGGACATGCTCTTAAGAGATGAATTTAGGTTTTGTATGAAATTTAATAAACCAATCCAAACTGATTTTAAATTAAATTACTGAAATTAAATTAAATATTGAAATTTACTCAACCTTGTTTAGGAATTAGGAGTATGAGAGCTAAAAAAAATCCTCACGAGCTTAGAGGTAATTTATGTAAATAATTTATATACAAAGATATTTTGAGAATTAAGGCGAGTACAACATTTGGAATGTGTTTCTAATTTCATCTAAAAAGGAAAGCCTTCTTCATCTGTTTGAATTGTATGAAGAATGTTTGAATTTTCTTCTGGGCTTAGATGAAAATCCCAACAACCCTTTAATTTACCTGAGAACCCAGTAATAAGAAATTCTTTAATTACTCTACCTGATGTTCTAGTTTGTGTTTTATAGGCATTTGCTGTTGTGGTCATTTGCTGGAGGAAACTTGGAATTTGGTATTCACTCATTCCATCTATGTTTCATTCATAAAGAGTAGTTGTTTTGTATTTTGATTGGACAAGTTTGTGAGGTCCAGCATCAAGTCCAATATCTGGTGCAATAAGTTTTAGAATAGTCGCTCTTAAAGAGGAAGGTTGATTTCTTCAGTGGAGTCGAGCAACTTTAGGCTTAGACTCGACTAAAGGAGTTGGATTTGGGAGTTTTTGTGGTTTTGTCAAGGACGTTGATGTGCAATTGTTTTGATGTATCAAGAACAATAGGATGATTGGAATGAGAAGATGAAGGATCTAGCCTCTTGAACAGCATGAAGGAATTCAATTTTATTGTTTTGAAATTTCTTTTGGCTAGACTTTGACATTTGGAATGGTTTGAAAAAAGGAAGAGTTTTGGTTTCTAATAGTTTCGAGGAAGATATTGTGATATTTTGAGTTTGAATTTGTTTTTCCATGCTAGAAAGTTGTAGTCCTATTGTATATAAATGGCTATTGGTAAAGTTGTTTTGTGAAACATAATTTTTTTAATATATGTATGTTTGTAGAATTATTCTCTTATGGTTTTTTGAAAGGCGTTAGTTCTAAAGTTTGATCAGCAACTTGTATTTTTATATTTCGTAAAGGAGAACGGCCTGCTTAGACTATGTTTCCATCACTGTGTTCTTGAACTTTCTTTCCATTTCTAGTACTAATCGTATCTATAGTTTTCAAAAACGGGTATGCAATATTGTTCTGGTTTTCGTAAAATGATCAAACCAATCAAAGAAAATGATTTAAACCTTATGCTCAGAAAGAAACATCATAAATTTCTTTTTGAATATCCTGTCATTTGTTTAAGCAATGTTTGAAAAAGCACATCCTTCTCTCTTCATTGTGAGGTGCATAGAAGTCACTTTTGAAAAATTGCTTATTAATTTGAAAACTTTTTCTAATACATTTTCGTCATTTGCAAATTGTAAAGCTCAATACATAGCGAAAATCAACAGGGACATGGATCAGATTCGTGTGTCAGTCTTGTGAGCAAATCACAGTCATGTGTAGGACAAGAGTGCTCGATGAGTTCGTTGTCTAGATGCCACATATAGATTGATGCATGATTCTAGGTAGGGAGAAGAAGAACGAACTCTTCTTCTTTGGCGCATAGAGGCCAACAACCTCTTCTCTCCCTTGAAAGGATGTGTCTGTATGTTGTAATGGCTATTTGTAAAGTCTCTGCAACTAATATTAATCATGATTTAGGTGAATCCTTAAATATTTGAGTCACATAGGCTCTCCTACGCAGATAAAAAGCACATCTATTACTCAATTGGGCTTGCCGATTGGATAGGCCCACTGTCATGATTTGCACCTTGACCGAACTAGGTTTGGTTTAACCCATTGTGGGGACCATTTTCCAACATTTTCCACTCACATATGACAGAACAATAACTTGTCATGGTACATGATGAAAATACTACCAATCATGATAAATATCTTGTGTCATACAGCCAAATAGACTGCGGAACTAGCAGACGGTGAGAACATAATTGCTATATGCTTGTTATGATATATAACTATTCAAAACTCAATTATGCTAGAAGGTGTCTCTTGTGGAATGGATCCGTTCTTCTAAAGTGTATGCAACATCAACACAAATTGCTAAAATTATGCCTTCCCCTTACTCATAACCACACAATTGCTGCTTTCAAATTTTTTGATCTCACAAAAACTTTACTTAAAGTTCACTCATCATGTGACATACCATAAGATAGCCACCTTTGCAAACTATGAGACTATTACAAATGCGTATAGAAACGAACTTCCTCTCTTACACCAAACAACCCATCATAGATAGTTTCACTTGCCCAACATGATATGCTTGGTTGAATCAATCATGTCCATTAATGGCATACCAAAGTAGCTAAGATCAACTACAAGCTTTGAACATGTTAAAGGTTCTAAGGGTAGGTAGTACCGTGAACATATATATATATATATATTCACGATAGGGTCTCATACTAGGAAGAATGAGATCATTTGTTCTATAACCTTTTCTATCCCCATGGTCATATATAACACACATGGTATGATAATGTGTTGTAGTGTTATTTCATTTCCTTAGAGGAGCGCATGTCTATATAAGTTTATAAACACCATACTAAAACTTTGGTTATGATGTATTACACCATCTAACCTTAGTCGATACATCACCAGGACTACTTCTGACTTTAAGACATAATACACTAATCTTTTATTATCTTAGCATGAGATCATTACCAATCAAACATAGGAACTTACCTTATGGCGTACTCTTCTTTTTGTACGTCTTTCTTGCTTTTTTACAATGAACGCACGATTGTAAAACACAAGATGACCTTTATGATTATGACCTTGATATCGTTCTATCTCTACACTCAAAATCAGCCTCATCTTAATCCTTGCCCCAAAAAAATGAAAAAACTAAGGTAAACACCCGTGTGAGTGGGTTAATTCTCTGTCCAACATGCTTTTCACATTTAACAATACATCAAATGTCAACTCACAATATTTATTCTCGTGTATTTTTCACTATGATCTTATCAAAGATCATATGTCAAGGGGTTGCACATTACATTTTCCATGTGGATATCAAAGAATTTATACCTTGTAACATGCTTTTACTAATGGATAAACTATCACATCTTGCATGGACTTACATTTCAAGTTCACTTCTCCTTGTGAAACTTGTACTCAAAGTTCACTTGTCCTTATGTAACCAAGTCTTTCACAAAAATGATACTTGACCTCAATTTGCTTAGGCCCGTAATAAATCTTTTTGATCCTTAACAAATAGAAGTTGACTATCACTAAGGACTATCGTAGGTTCTGTAGGTGGTTAGTGCTAAGTGGATCATTCCACCGTATAGCCAACCATCCTATTCTACTGTAACTAATGAAGCTATGGTCTCAACTTCTCTTACCCCACACTTAGGTGGTTCTCACTATAATGTGGAACATCAATTTTGCCGAGCAAAAACATAACCAAACATTGACTTCCCTATCGTCCACATCGCATGTCCAACTAGCAATTATGTGTCAATTTATCGTAGACCTTTTCGGTAACACAGAGACATACAATGCGTTTAAAGTGTCAAAGTATCTCATTCACTGCTTTCCAAAGTCGTCGTCATAGATTGGATCAATATTTGCTAGCTAACTTGACAACATAACAAACTCTAGGTATTGTACACACTTAGACATAAACTTTTATACTATAAGTCATGGTCATGTATACGACCACATGTATGTTAGACTATAAAAGACACTCACATGAAATTTGTACGGAGAATGTTGTAGAGTCGATAATCACACTAGAAGGAGGGCTGAATAGTGTGATAATAGAAGCTTTGAATTTTCTCTGAGAATGAGTGCGATAAATGAAAGAACACTGAGAACTTATAGTGGTTCGGCCAACTCGATGCCTACATCCACTACCTAAGTATCACCACTTAGGATTTTCACTATCAATCTTCTCAAAGATTACAACTTCACTTTCTAGCTAAGTGAGAACTCTTACAAG
>CAODLS011718950.1:0-11360 GCA_948243855.1 Flueggea neowawraea | reverse complement strand
TTTCAAATCGAAAGGTGCAGTTTGAGGATCTGCATTTTGAGCAACGATCCTGTTTCGAGTTGTGAGTAATAGTCTGCTTCCATTGCTTCTATCAGGGAATGCCCCGGTTAAGCTAGCCCAGTCCTTCGGGTTCCATATATCATCCAGAACCACCAGATAACGCTTCCTCTGTAAGTTCTTATATAGCAATTCCTCCAACTCTTCATCTGTCAAAGTTTCTAGTCTTTCTCTTGTTGATGCAGTCTGCCTTATAATTGACTGCAATATATCTCTAGCGTCAAACCGTTGTGAAACATAAATCCAAGCACGAGAAGTGAAACGAGCCCTGACATCACCATGATTAAAAATTTTTCTAGCAAGAGTTGTCTTGCCAATACCACCCATTCCAACAATGGATATAGCACGCCAACGATCCCTCGTTTGGACTAACTGTGCCACCAGCTCGGCTGTGTTATCTTCCAGGCCAACAATATCCCTCTCGTCACCACGAGGAGTGGATCTTCTCAATTTCCTTAAAGACTCACTTGCACTGCTTGCTCCATCCCCAATGTTTCTGATACCATAAGTATCATGACTGGCTGCAATGTCCTGGATTTTCAGGCGAATGGTCTTAAGATCATTTGAGACGTTTCGCCGAAGTTTCCATTCCCTATGATAGGAAGCAAGTCTCTTGAATGCGCTTCTCCGTTTAAGTGGATCAATCTTGAGAACAAATATGTCAATAACATCTTCAGTGTCGTATGCAACATTTCTGATATCGGACACCCAATTTCGCACTCTCTCATCCTCATGTTGCTTCGAATCTGCGTCTCTTAAGAAGCACCGCATTCTTCTGAGCTCATCTTGTAAGCGGTGAACTTCCTTACCGATGTCCGAGTAAATTTCAATTTGATCAACAACATCGGCAAGTCTTTCTACAGCAAAGATAACAGCAGCTTCAGCCATGTTATGCTTCCTCTTCCCTCCGATCTCCTGACGCTAATCAACTTCTAATTTCTCTTTCAATTATTCCATAGTGTTTTTCTTTTTCACTTATTTCTTTTCATCAAAGAGAGGCCTAATATCTTGATAGAATTTCTGCGTATTAGGTTCTGGCAAATCAGTGCAGCCAATACTCCCTCCTTTTTGTGCTCGGAAAATTAATTGGCTTGGGAAGCTAAACGCGTTCTTTGACCCCGTCTATGGACCCCAATTCGACAAGGGCCATCCACATCCATGCAACTTCCACCTGCCACCTGTTTAGTTGACGAAATGAGAGGAGGACACTGGTTTTGAATTAGTCTTGGTCATCTTTGGTTTTTCACTTTTCACACACTGGTCCTCTGCACAGGAAAATGGGCCGATCCAACGTCAAGTGTCCCGATATGTACCTTGACACTGAACTAAAAATACGAGACAGTTTCCTTATCATTTATGCGCAAAGCTTCCCGGATATTTTGTCCCTCCTCATTAATCTTAATCCAAGGGCCATGAATCCCAATTGCTGTTTTCAATTCTTTTCAGTCTTTCTTCTGCAACTTTTTATGGCTGACTTTACGAAGGCAGCCACCAACATTCCGAGTGATCAAACTGCTCTGCTATTACTGAAAAAGTGTATCATCTTTGACCCTTATGGTTTCCTGGACAACTGGAACTGCTCTGCCTCAGTTTGTAGTTGGAAAGGTGTAACTTGCGGTCCTCACCATCGTAGAGTCATAGCCTTAAATCTTTCTAACATGAGTCTTGCTGGAGTTATACCGAAAGAAATTGGCAATCTGATCATGCTCAAGAAGTTAAATCTTCAACACAACAACTTTAAAGGTACGATATTCTATAGTATGTTCTTTTCCCTCACCCCGTAAAGGCCCCGAACTTTGCCTCCATGCTCTGCTTTAGCATGGGGAACTGATGAAAATATTTTACAGGCGTTCTTCCAGGTGAAATTGGTAGTTTAAATAAGATGGAGAATTTAAGCATATCAAATAACCACATCACAGGTCCTTTTTCCTTCAGTTCTTTTTTTTTTTAATTGACAATAATCTTATCTGTTTTTAATGGAATTTAATAATGTTTGCAGGAAGCATTCCCAGAAGTATAGGAAACTGCACCTCGCTTAAGGTGATAAATTTCAGTGGAAACAATTTGACAGGCAAGTTATTCTTTGCCGTATTTTTTTATTTTTATTTATTTATTTATTTATTTTTACATTTGGCTTCACTTTATTTGAACCGTTACCCAATTCTACTGGTTCTTAGCTGTATTTGACAGTATGAATTTAAAAAAAAAAAAAACTAGAGGCGCAAGATTTCGAATTAACTTCACAACTTGATAAATAATTATTTCAAAAAAAAAACTTGATAAATAATTGAATAAAAAATTATCTATTAACTCCTGTGATTAAACCTGATAGGTCAGTAAGTCCTTCCGTTTTCATAATTTTAGTACTTAATCCCTCATGTATGAATATATAAGTTGCTTTAGTCCCTTTCCTCATGAACCATTTCAACTCCATTGATTTGTCAAGTTTGAATCCACACTTCTAGCTGACATCTCTTCCTTCCCCGTCTTTGGCACCAATATAGAAAAATGACCAACTTTACTAATGAGGCTCACTTGTTTGTTTTGGCTTTTAATTTTGTCATTGATCTATTATTCATTTGGCTCTTCATCTTGCATCGGAAAGATCATGGTTGTTGGCATTGGAAAGGGCGCTGTGACGACGGATGGAATTAGAGATAAAGACGTGAATAGATTGAATGGGGAGGGAAGATAGGAGAGGAGTAGGGAAGTAGGATGTAGAATGGAAAGGAGAAGGGTTGGCGACCAAGAAAGGAAAAGTGGGAGATGGGAAAAAGGAGCAGGTGGATGGATGTGGTTTGGTGAGGGAAACGAAATGAAATGGTTAGAAGTGGCGGGAGAAAGAAGAGAGCGAGAGTAAAACCCGAGATAAGGAAAGAATTAATATAAAAAAGCATTTATTTTAACTTACAGATACGCAAGATTTGCGATTTTTTTTTAAATTTGTGTTTAATATGGAAAGAAATGAAATTATATACTATTAAAAAATCATCAATAAAAAACTCATAAATAAGAACATTTGTTTTCATTAAATTAATCTTTCTAAGTTATTAAACACTTCTTTGCTTATCACAATTTGAGTATTATTACATGTTTTGTTTTCATTATCTCAAATAAGAATCCCCAACCCATTTTTTCTAGTTACCCGTGAAACAACAACATATATTTAAGCATGACAAAAAAATAGGACAAAAGAGATATAATTTGATATATAAAAGTGATTGTTCCTGGTTTTTATTAATATTCATGGCAAAACAAACAATTAATGCATATTGTTTCCATTGTAATTTAAAAGATAATTTGATATTCACGGGAGTAAAAAAAAGCCAGTAAATGAAAACCTTGTACTCGATATTGCAACCATTAATTATTTCAGCTTTTTTCACATGTTTCTCCAAGTAAGTGATGATCAATCGAGTATCATTACACAATCTGATCTATATTACGAAACAATATTATAGATACTCCAATCTTCAACATTAGTCTATAATTCGGTAACCTAAAAGAAGTACATTGTTCAAAAACTATGAAGTGTAAATATTTTCAACACTACTCAAATGTGCATCAACTTTTCAAATGAAATTAGAACTCAGATAAGTTACTTCTCCCAAATATTATATATTCAACGGAATAAGAACATAGCTCGAGTGTTATTTTGGGTAAACTTAAATTCCAAACGAAAATGTTTTACACCAAGATTTGCCATTTATTTTTATTTCATGAAATCTTATTTGTTTATGCCATTTTATTTTATATTTAAACATTTTTTTCTTTTACTATCTAATTTAGTACGAAATCTATTAATTTACTAAATCTATATATGATTTTGTAGATATTGTAAATTAAAGAGCTAACTCATAGCAAATCATTTATAGAGGAATTATGTTAATAAATAACTAAACTATACACCCGTGCAATGCGTGTTTTTTAATAATATATGTAGATTAATTTAGTTATTTTGGATAACGTACAAAAAAAAAATTCGAACGATACACTGATTAATTTGAAAATAGTAAAATAAATTATTATATAAATAACTACAAATATGTAAAAATAAATAAAAAAATTATGATAGTTTAATTAAAAGGCCTATCAATTTAGAATAGATGGAGTATAAGAAAAAGATATTAATATTTAGTTGATAACAAATTATTTATTATTTATATTGTGACTTCAAATTTTGGAAACTTTCTTTAAATACAATTTTTTTGTGTTTTCATTTTCTTAGAATTTTGATTTCTTTAAAAATTTATTTTTGTTTTTTAATTTCTTTTAATACAACATTCTTTTTGTGTCATTTTCTTATTTTGATTTCTTTAGATAAGGAGATTTCGATTTTTTTTTTATAGAAAGGAATTTTGATTATTGTAAACATAAATAGCATTTACAGAGAAAATAGAAGGAAATAGACAATTTCTATGGCAATCTAAATATTCAGTATCATTGAAAAAGATTTATAAATAAATTAAAATATTTCAAAAATTCTACAAAAGCACACATCCGTCATAATAAATGATTAATGAGTTATTAATTTTTTTAAAATCAAGATTCTAAGAAAATGACATCTCAGATGTAATTAATACTGTAACATATATTATCGGTGGCCACGGGTCCGGAATCAATGTAACATTCATACATATATAACACATATTCACATAACTCTATAACATATAACAACATTTGCATATATATCAATAAGATTACAGCAAGTACAAACTACTAACACAAATACGATAGAACTAACAAAATTCGTTAATATGTAATATACATCATATAATACAAGTCAAGCCTAGCATACTTGGTACAAAACAAGATGAGTCATTAAGATCTTCTCCCAAAATTTGGTTGACAAATGCTTTTGTAACTCAAGAGTGTACCCAAATATAAGAAATAACATTTCTAATTGGTTCCTAAAAAATGACAAGTACTCTAATACCATATTAAACACATAAATTTAAAACATGACATATACATCTAACGTAAAAAATATTCACCAAAATTTGGTTGACAAATGCTTTTCAGTTCAGAAGCATTATTAGCTGATGCATTATCAAAGAAAATAAAAAAAATTCTATTATCTATATTCTTCTAAAATACTATAAATTATTTTACAAATATTTTGAGCACCATCAAAACAATGATATGTAATAATTTTTTTTTTGTAAAATATTATCTTCATCAACCCCAATGATAAGTTATACCCATGTAAGAATGAGATTGCCAATGGTCACTCCAAATATCATTACATATAAAAACATGAATGTTGTTGCTTTGAAAATATTTTATCAAATCAATTTTTTATTTTATATACAATTTTAACAAATTTCTTTTCACAGTATTTATAGGAATTGACTTAAAACTAGGATTAACAATTTTTTACAAAATTGAGTGAAACCTAATTTTTCACAAAAACTAAAAGAAAAATAATCAATAGCTATCATTTTCGCTAATATATATCTACAATTAGCTTTATTATAATGAAATAATTGAGGAAAATTAGAAGAAGAAGCAATCCTGGTAATTTGAGTTTGATCTCATGTCAATCCAACATTGAGTGGGTGTTTTGTTTGTAAATGGCGGGTGAAAGTGTTATATCCACCTCCATACTTGAATTTGTAAGCCTGATTACAATAATTATAAGAAATGTCAAACTTATCACCTCCTTTTGGCGTCTTCTTGAAATGAACTTTGAAAATGTCAGAATTCGATCTTTTGGCACCTCCTTCTTGTGTGGGAGGTGTTGAGTTTCATTCTCTTGAGTTTGAAAATATGCATTCATCTCAATATTTTCAAAAAATCTTTCTTCACTTGCTATTTTTTTTGACTAAATACTAAAATGATTAACAACAATTTAATTTTAAAAAAATGTATGACAATGCAAAAATATAATAATGTTAATAAAAATAATATAATGAAAATTTATTATAATAAAAAATATAGTAACAATAATTAATTTTTTGTATTTCTAGGAATAAATATGTAAAAAAAGTGAGAGAATTTTGAGAGAGAATAGAATGTTAGAGAATTGATGTAAGAAATTTGAGAGGTAGAATTGATGTATTTATAGTGAGAAATTAATAAAAACAATAGAAATGGGTCCAACAATCAAAAGGACAATTGGACCCATTTGACCATTGCCAATGGTCCAAAATTGGATCGTTGGCAACATTCATAACTTGGGCCTCGGTCCGCAGGCTGTTTTGGGTTGGGAACCGAAGGTTCCACGGTTATTTAAAATATTGAACCTAAACCGGATCGCATGGGGACGGTTTGGCCGGTTTGGTTCGGGTTCAATAATGGTCATGCCTAACATGTATTGTGGTTAGATCCACGCGACGTTCTAGATTTCATTTTAATATTGTAATATGTATGTATGTATGTATTAATTCAATTACTTCTTACACTCTCCTTTTTACAATAAGTGTTTTCTTTAGAAAAATTCTTTTTTTGTCATAATGAATGACGTTTTACAAAATCAAGAAGGTTTTGAACATAATTTTTTAAATATACTCTTATAGTTAATGACTTACAACATATAATTTATATTTTTAATGGATCATTAATAGTGATAATATAGTAAATTAATACCATAGTTAATGTACTCTAATCATTTTTTAATATATGTGCCACAACTTTAAAAAGCACTTATTATGAAAAGAAGTAAGTAATTGTTTAGAGTAAGCATACCAATCTTTGTAAATAAATTAAAAAAAAAAAGAATAAGTTTATCAGTTAATACTCGTCACATAGGATATTATCATCGAAAATTGCCTTCCGAGTTTTATGTTATGTTTTTCAAATGTCCTTTGTATGTTAATTACTTGTCAAATGTAGTCGACGGAAGGCACACAACAAACTTATATATAAATTGAACTGACAAAATAGGTTACAATCAAATAAATCTTTTTTTTAACATTTTTACAATCAACAAACTCAAATCACTTGAACTATCCAAACCAAACCAAAACTAAAATGAAAGAATACAACTCACTTAATGACCATTCAAACCACATCACTCACTTCTTTTACTATGGGCCATAAGTTAACGATTAACATATTAGTTATATTTATATTTGCATAAATTGGAGGACTTAACTTGTTTAAAATACCATTTCTTTCTTTTCTCTTTTAGGCTGGGATTAGCTTACCATTACTATTTTATACTTTGTAATTATTGTATTTAAAATATTTAAACTGTCCTTCACCACATTAATTACAATCATTTACTTTTTTTCCAAAGACGGCCATTTGAATTTATTTTTGATTGATAGATATGTATATTGGATCAATAACATAGCTTAAATTTGAGGTATAATGCAACATATTTATATATTTATTATTTATAAATAACAAAGTAAGATGTGATAATGAAAATTGAAAAAGAAATAATAGTTATGAACAATTGAAAACTTAAACTTATAATCCAAATTCTTCTCAAATAGCAAATTTTTTAATTGAATTAAAGAAATAGTTATATGTCAATTATCTCATTAATGTAAATGGAAGAAATTATGAAATGCTAAGTCCACGATAAATAAATGACCTCTTATTAAAAAGACAAAGTACACTAATTGTTTAGTTGGTGGTATATATGGAACGCATTTTCAAAGGTAATGCATATGTTATTATCCCGTATCATTTGAAGAAAAAGTATAGATAATTTTTTTAAAAAATCATTATAACTCAATACATATAAGGTAATTAATACACATGTACAAATAATTTTTAATTGAAGATGACTTTAATGAGAAGGTAATGGATAATTAATTATATACATAAGATAATGGATAATTAATATTCACAATTTCCGATTAAAAGTCTTACCAAAGGTATTAAAACAATTTAAAACAGAAGAATGCTAGGGACACTCTCCTATGGTACTCTCTAAAAACACTTTTTTTTTTCTTATTGGTTAATTATCTTGGATTTCTATTTTTCCTTTTTTTTTTCTCTCTCTCTCTCTCATTAAATGCTTTTTTTTCTCTCTTTTATTTTTTCTTTGACATTTTTTTATTATATTTTTTATATTTCTCAGTTTTTATTCCAACAAAAAATAGTTATACTTTTGATTTTTTTATCGTTCTTTAAGCTAAGATATGAGCTAAAACTTATTTTTTTTTAAAACAAAAAACTCCAACATAGATGTCATAATAAAATTGTTTTTTTCTTGTTTTATAGTTAATAGTATTCATAAATTAAGTACTAAAAATTAATTTTTAGTAAAATTAAGTTTATGTTTATCTAATAAAAATTAAGTTTTTTAGAAAATCATAAAGGTTCATGTATTTCTTTATATTGATACAATGTTCTAAATTTTATTTCACAAAAAGTTCTTTAGAAAATTCAAACTTTGAATGCAATGAAAAATTAAATTAAATTTTGAAATTTCTCATATTTTACATTAGTTTTTCGTTTTTTTTGGTCAGTTTGAATTAAAATTTTAAATTTTGTAGTTAATTACAACTAATATTATACAAACTCTGTTTCAATAAATAAATGAAAATAATAGTTTTAGTTAAAAGCCTAAACTATTTATTGTAACTGATCAAAAAAAAATCTTTATAGAAAAAAAAGTGAGACAAAAAATAATTACTCCAATAGTATATGTGTGAAAGGAAAAAAATGGAGAGAGAAAAATGCATTTAATGACGGAAAGGAAAAAAAAAAGAGTATTAACTAATGAAAGAGAGGAAAGAAAATGAATAAATATTAACCAATAAGAGTATTTTTAGTATTTCTCTTTAAAAAATTCAAAAAATGGCCAAAATGATACATCATCTACAATAAATAACTCCAATAGTAACTGCTTTATATATATATATATATATATGTAGATTTGCTTTAACATTTTGTTAATGGGTTTGTGGATGGGAGATTAATTAAAAAGAACTGGAGGGATCAAGCAGTAGACATTGCTGGGAAATTATACTTGTCTTTTTATTTGACAGAACATTGAAAAAAAAAGGAGGTGAAAGAGAAAGGAGATGAAGTATTCATGCCGTTCCTTCCAGAAAATTAAATTCTGATTTGAGGCAAAGTGGAGGAGAGGGGGAAATCATTGAAACTTTTTGGCATAGGTCGAACGGAAGGACTACAATTTTGAGTTGCAAAGCATGTCAAGAGTATATTTTTAACCAAAATGGAAAAGGAATTGAAACTCAATTGTGAGACGGTTCATTGGTATGCAGGTACAATACCGCCGGAGATTGGTGCTCTTCGCCATCTGGAGATATTGAGGATCCGTGACAATCTTTTGACTGGAAATATTCCGTCCGCACTGTTTAACATGTCAACTCTGAAAGTTATATCAGCGCAATCAAATCATCTTTCTGGAGATCTTCCCTCGAAATTTGGCCTTCTACTTCCGAATCTGGAGGAGCTATATTTTGGAGGAAATGAACTCGTGGGAACACTTTCCCCTTTCATCTCTAATGCATCCAAACTCACCACCTTAGACTTATCTTACAACTCATTTTCTGGCACTTTTCCTGCTACACTAGGCAATCTAAGACTTCTCCAAGTGCTTAACCTGGCCAATAATAGTATGGCTGGCGAGTCTTCAACTCCTGAATCAAGCTTTCTCTCTTCACTCACAAACTGCAACCACCTGAGGAAGTTAATGTTGTCAGGTAATGTGCTGAATGATACGCTCGCTTCGATTGGGAATTTCTCAACAACTCTCGAGGAGTTTTCAGCCAACAATTGCAACCTAAAGGGAAATATTCCTAGTGAAATTGGCAATTTGACAAGATTGATAAGTCTGAGCTTACGAAACAATGAATTGACGGGTAATGTTCCAACTGGTATTGGAAGATTGAGGAAGCTTCAGGGTTTGCATCTCCAAGGTAATCATCTTCAGGGTACCATCCCATATGATGTCTGTTTTCTGCACAGCTTAATTGAATTATACTTGAGTGGTAATGAGCTTGTTGGATCTATTCCTGAATGCTTGGGAAATCTTACAACTCTACTACGCATTGACTTAAGCTCCAATAACTTGACTTCAACAATACCTTTGACCTTGTGGTCGAACAGTCACGTATTGTCTATGAATATTTCATCAAATTTCCTCAACGGATCTCTTCCGGGGATCGCAGAATTCGGTGTTGCGGAAGAAATTGATTTATCCAATAACCTGCTTTCTGGTGAATTATGTTCTTTCCGCGGAGGAAGTCTAGTTTTTCTCTCCTTAGCTAATAATGGATTATTTGGTTCCATTGATAAATTCACATTAGAAGCTTGCATAAACCTGGAGATTTTGGATCTTTCTTGTAACAATCTATCTGGAGAAATTCCCAAGTCTTTGGAAAAACTTAGGTTTCTCAGATATTTCAATGTATCTTTTAATGGACTAGAGGGTGAAATTCCAGATGAAGGCCCTTTTACAGAATTCTCAGCTCAATCATACATGATGAACAAGGCACTTTGTGGTGCAAAAAGACTACAAGTCCCACCTTGCAAAGGTAGAGTTGTTGTTCGTCTCTTTCATCGCCTTGTTCCAGTAATTGTAGTAATAATTCTAGTTACCATCCTATTCATTTATTTACGATGGACTCGGATAAAGAAAAGTGAGCAGGTTTGGGCAAGAACAAACAATTATGCCGTTAAAAGATTTTCATTCCTAGAACTCAAGAACGCAACAGATGCATTTAGTGAAGGCAATCTTGTAGGCCGTGGGAGTTTCAGCTCGGTTTACAGGGGAATACTTCAGGATAGTAAGGTAGTCGCAATCAAAGTATTCAACGTTGAAGAAGAAACAAGTATGACTAGTTTTGAAGTTGAAAGAAAAATAATGCATTATGTCAGTCACCGAAATCTCATCAGGATTCTCTTCAGTTTTAGTAATACTAAATTTAAAGCCTTGGTAACGGAATACATGTCCAATGGAACTCTTGAGAATTGGCTTCATACTCACAATTACCATCTGGATATCCTTAGAAGACTTGACATAATGATTGACACTGCATCAGCTGTTAAATATCTCCACTATGACTACGACTGCCCTGTTATTCACTGTGATTTGAAGCCTAGCAACATCCTATTAGACGAAGATATGATGGCTCATGTTAGTGATTTTGGTTCTGCCGAGCTCTTAGATCCAAAATTGCAGAGTTCTACAAGGCGTAGCACAGTCATGTACACCATTGGGTACGTTGCACCAGGTGAATTTGCTTTTCCTAACCATTTCTGCTGTACCGATAAAAGGAGCTGTCAGGATTTTGCCTTAATAGCTTAGTTTCATCTTCAGAGTTGATAGATTTCAATAACTTGACATTAATTATATATGTTATCTTATTATTAAT
>CAODLS011718828.1:0-10924 GCA_948243855.1 Flueggea neowawraea | reverse complement strand
ATAATTATCTTTTGTGTCTATGATCGACTAAATGGATTGAAAGAATGAAATACCTTGACTAGGCTTTCTCATTATTGAATTTCTTCTCATTTTTTTATTGCTGCGAATTATTTTTTTTAGTTGTAAATTTTTACTTCGGTTTCATTTTTATTTTTGGCATTGCTTACATTTTCATCAATTTTATTTATTTTGCTTTCCTGTCACGGCATTTAACATTTCTATACCGGTCTTTGTGGTTCGACCTTGCTTACTACTGTACTTCGTTCTGAGTGTTTCGAAGCAGGTTAATATTATTTTGGTGGGTTTGACACCATATCAGTCACGATCAATTCATTTATTGAAAAAATGATATCGTGAGGCCTTTTCCCTTTAATTATGCATTTTTGAAACTTGGAAAAACATATCCTACACACGTTCACCGCAACATTCAAAATGCTCCCACTGGGATTATGTTTTAAACTCCCACTTGAGTCAAGAACTCCCATTGGGATTGAATTCCCTTTTCTCACAAGAATTAGGAACATTGTTCCCACTAGAGTCAGGATCAGGAATATCCGCACTCATCTGAGGTAGACGACTTAAATAGTTATGACCTAAGTATATAGTGTTCACAACATTGAGTCACGACCTTAAACAAAATGGTCAAAACCTTCTTTCTCATGATCTTTTCTCATCTTCCTTTAGAATTTCTACCACTCAAATGGAGTGATTTCGAAGGGTGTAGTTCCTTCAATCTCATAATAGAGTGAAAACTATATTCACTTTATCCTATTGCAAAAATTTATTCACAAAGAACATGACTTCATGTTTTTCGTTACTACGCCATTGCTTGTTGTCCGACCAGTAAAATGTGAAAAAACACGTCACTTTGGACACAATGTGGTATTTGACAAATAATGCACCTTTCACTTCTCGATGTTTACTAAACAAGCCTTTGTGGACATTGGCCATATATTTTATGGTACTAAGTGGTTTGTATAAAACTTATGACAAATCCACAATCCATAAGATATGTATACGTAACGGTCTCTAGAGGGCGAACGGTTAGGAACATGGCAGTATTAACCATCTTGTATCTAACCATATTGAGAATATCAACTCCTCTTCTTTACCACAAGCTTGTTGTATAGTTCTGGTAGTTAACAACACATGTTCACTTCTTATTTTCACCACATTTTACTTAGATTTCAATCAAAGATATTCACGACGTTAGTCGGTCCTTAAGTTTTTTATTGTCTCTCAATTTGATGTATAAGTCGGGAGAAGTAACAAAGTTCTCCTCATTTATGAGAAATTCAAAGGGGTATGATTATGCCTATGATAACCATATATAGAGTGATGAAGATATAGGATCAATCCCTAACCCTCACATTCACCATTTGACTACTATGTCCAAAATGGATTGTAATGGAAATATGGCTTTACAAATGGTTTCATGACTAGTATTTCATCTTTGGTATCGCACGTATTTAGGTAACTTAACATTGCATAAATTTCCTAACACTCTCACCTTAGCTAATCAAACTATTTGATTTTGGCTAATGTGGTTTGAGTGACATGCAATGGCTTCACATTATCACTCAAGATCACGTGAACTCGGTAAAGACGAAAACTAGGTTACACAAATAGTTAGGAATCTTATCAACAACTATAAAACCATTAAAGCATTTTAGTAGTCTATACTCAAGCATAATTATGACGACGTTCTTATCATTAAAAGACTAATTGAAGGCAAACTTCAATAGAGTCACAATAGAAACTAATGTAGGAGAAAGGTTCGGCCATTGCACAAGAATAATTTTGAAAATGAAAAAAAATTAATTACTCCACTTTTCAAGACATTCCTAAATATCCATTTCGTTCATGCTAGAGCTCATTGGAAAACAATGAAGGTTATTCGATCCTTGATTATGTGAGTCCACGTATTTGAACTAACTATCCACAAAAGATAAAGTTCAAATGAGAACATAGTATAAGATACACACTCCACTTGCGTGAGTTAACATAGTATAAGATGCACACTCCACTTGCGTGAGTTACAACGTTGTATACATAAAGGTGCAACCGTGTGGCTGCCAAAATGTTTCGCTTAATGAAACGTTTGGCATTGCTCATGTTCTAGGACTTCAGTCAATTTCTGTCTAGCCTTTCAACTCTTAAGAACTTCGAGTTCTTAAGTTTATTCCTTGTCCTTATCATGGAAACATTCATACTTCCTTTGGCATCTTATCTAATAAAATTAGACATTGACATATCCCCTTTGTATTGCACTAATCATTACTAAGTGGTATCATTAAAGTTGACAAATCACATTGTCACAAATTCTTCACGTTCTCACACATGGGATGAGCATGGGTTAGGTGAGTTCATTAAGTTGATCCTTCATTATGTGAGTTCATTTAATATCCTCCCAACTACTTTACAAGGAATTTGATAACATCTTCAGAGCTCATGTTTCATAGTCAACTAAAGACTAAGAAAATTGATCGTGTCGACTCTAAGCCTTTTGATCAAGATGATTCAAGTAAGTATTAATTCCGGTTGTCAAAGATAGCAATCCAAAGATCCATTATACTTGATACTTGCGCAAATACTTTGCAGTTACATCATTGTCATACTAAACACAAATTATATATTGAATGGAATTCTCATTCCATGTCATATAGACTTTCAATCCACATTATGTTAAGTAAATATCACCTTCTCAAACTTGGGTACTGATAAACACTCATTTATACATGTTTTTGGTGTTTAATTCTATGTTGTTTTAGATACAAATTGAGTGTTTATCATGAGTTTTAGTGATTTTATGGTTTCCTTTGTACTTTTTAGGTCGATTGATGATGCTTTGACGAAATTAGTCAAGCACGAGCCAAAACAAAGCAAGAATGACAAGTTTCTTGAAGACATGGACAAGTTCTTAAAGATAAGGCCAAGGTTTACATGCCCGTGTCTTAGTCTATTTCGCGGATTTGGTGCTTAAATGCAAGACACAGTTTGGGCAAGAGAAGACACGATCGTGTCTTACCCAGAATGGTTATTTTAGGCTTTTTAAGTGTGAAACATTTTCAAAAAGGGACATTTGACATTCCATATGAAAAATACATTGAGCTATGGCTAGATAACGTTGGGAACTCAGGGAGAAGTCAATTCGCCTCAAGATCGAAGGAATCGCGTGAAAGATTGGAGGATTCATCATGGGTTCTTCTCCTCTCTCTAGATTCTCTTTGTATCTTGTTGTTTATCTCTCTAAAAGTATGAACTAAATACTTTGTGCTTCTGGATGCTATGAACTCTAGATTGACTATGTGATGGATTGATTGTTATTCTTTCAATTATTTATGGAATTTAGATTCAATTATGATATCTATTGTTCAATTGTTGAATTAATTATTGCTAGCCTTTCGATTCTACTACCGATTCATGCATGTGCAATTGAGAGATTTTATGTGTGATAGATAATTCATGATTGAAAGGATTTGCTTGCAAAACTAGAGATAGGTCAACATAAATCCTCCGGATTAGGGTCAAACCTAATAGTGAAATTCATAAAACGATAAAGCAATGATAGGTATTTTAATTAGGAAGAGATTCTGATTAATCAACCTAGGCATTAGACGTTAGCTAACTCGAGAGAGAGGTCAACATATTGTAGGAATTTCCACGGTTCAATTGCTTAAATAACTGTCTGAATAACAAACCATTACCACTTCGTTCGGTCTAAGGGGATTTAGCATCTAAATGCCGCTTCTCATTGATTGTTTCTATCATCCTCACTATGTTGTGTTTCCTCTTGTGTTGGATTTCATTTATTTTGTTCATTCAAATCAGTTAATTTGTAGGTTAGATAACAGAGTAAAGGTGAGTAGCTAATAATCGTAGTCTCTGTGGGATATGACACTCGGTACTCAAAGGCCCACTAGCTATAGACGATAGGTGCACTTGCCTTAAGTTTGTGGGTGCAGGCCAGATGTTACCAAGTTTTTGGCGCTGTTGCCAGTGACTAAGATATTAGAAAAACTGAATCTTTGCTAATTTAGCCATTTACTTTTCTCGTTTTTGTTTAATTTATTATGTTTTAATTGTTTTGTTCTCTTTTTTTTTTTCCATTGTTATTTAGCTTTAAACTGCCTTTTCAGAATTACACTCGGGTTTGTTTATGCTATCAGTTTTTCGGTTGTTGTTAGTGTATGACTAGAGGCAATCTTTGTGAGTTAGTTGAAGCAGACCCTGAGATTGAACGAACAACATTGTAGGCGCTTAGAAACAGACTCCGAGAAAAGGTCGAGGAAATAGATAGAGAAAGAGAGTTAACAATGGAGCAAAATAATAAAGCTATAGGAGGACAACCTACAAGTGGGGCAGGGTCAGTAAATCCAGTAGGTCAGCTTATGACGATGTCAGATTATGCTAGACCAAATTTGATGGGTACTGAGTCTAGCATTGTGAGACCAGCCGTTGCAGTCAACAATTTGAGATTAAGCCCAATATAATTCAGATGCTGCAGCGGTTTGTTCAGTTTGATGGATTGCAGGATGAGGACCCCCATGCTCATTTGGCGAATTTCTAGGAAATTTGTGACACGTTCAAAATAAATGGGGCGTCGAGTGATGCAATAAGATTGAGGCTATTTTCGTTCTCACTCAAAGCTAGAGCAAATTAGTGGTTGAATTCTCTGCCAATGGGTTCAATTACTACTTGGGAGCACATGGAGATAAGTTTTTGTTGAAGAATTTCCCACCCATTAAGACTGCAAAGCTAAGAAACGACATCACTTCCTAAGCACAGATCGAGTCAAAATCACTATATGATACTTGGGAAAGGTTTAAGGAATTGTTTAGGAGATGTCCACACCATGGGTTACCTACATGGCTACAAGTGTAGACTTTCTATAATGGGTTGAATCCAAGGACTAGACAGATGATTGATGCTACAGTAGGAGGTACCCTTAATAATAAGACACCAGAGGCAGCTCAAGATTTAATTGTGGAGATGGAAATGAACAAATACTAGTGGCATACAACATGTTCCAAGCCATCAAAGCCAACAAGGGTGTATGATGTGGATGCAGTGACAACATTGGTCATACAAGTTGAAACCTTGAGTAAGAAAATTGATAGGATCTCGAAGTCACAGTAAACAACTCATGTTATGTCTAGTGAAACAATTGAAGGCCAGAGAAGCCAATATTGTAAAGAAGTGGTGAACTATATGGGTAATAAAAATAGGCCTCAGAGCAACCAATACAGTAATACATACAACCTAAGATGGAGGAACCATCCAAAATTTTTATGGAGTGGTTAAGGGCAGCAACAAAACTCTCAACTGGGATTTTAGTATCCACAACAGCCAATAAAGCCTAGTCTTGATGAGCTAAGGAGCAGGTACATGCCATACTTGTTAGCCAGGAGGATGATCATGTAATGGAGGAGCATAAGGTAGAGCCGAAGAAGGTGTTATGCGAATATAGGGCTCGAGTTCCTTATCCTACAACACTCTTTAAGAGAGAGCATGTGAAAGCAGTCTCGTGTGATATTGAGAAGCCACATGCCAAACCCAATCAATAATTACCTTTAGCGGAGGCTGAAAAGAAGAAAGAGAAGTTTGAGATACCTCAGACATCACATGAGCTACCAGTGAAGCTAAAAGACCCAGTGAGTTTCTTTATCCCTCTTACTATTGGTAGTTTAGATATTGATGATGCATTAGCTAACTGAGGTGTTAGTGTCAATGTGATGTGATGTGATTTGTTTGAAAAGTTGGGCTTAGGAGAACCCACACCGACTAAGGTGTCTGTGCAATTAGCCGATAAATCTGTTATGCAACCTAAGGCATTATAGAGAATGTTTTGGCTAGGGTAGGAGATTTGATGTTTCCTGTTGATTTTATGATCATTGACATGATGTGTAATTTGGAAATGCCTTTGATCCAAGGACAACCATTCTTAGCTACTTCTAGGTCTATTGTTGATGTGTATGATTGGGTGTTAACCCTTAGAGTCGAGGATAAGTGTGTTGAAATTAAAGACTCTAATGTTAAACACCATTCTGACTCACATTCTACTATGAAAAAGGTTGTTTTGTCTGATGTAGTGCATGTACCCAACAAGGAAGAGTTAAGTGATGCACCCAAAGTTCATGAAACGATACCTAAACTGAAGAAGACGATGCTAAAAACTCGGAGGCAAAAAGAAAAAAAAGAGATGTTTGAGACGTTGCAACCAAAAGGCGAAGCAAAACGATGTGTCATCTCATATGGCGTATTAAGAGCGAGGAGGTGAATCAACACAATGTGCTAAGGTGTGGAGTTGGCACAAATGCTTCGCGCAATGCATACAAGCCCCTGTGATAGGTCTCACCCACCAACAACTAGCTTATGATGTTAAAGAAGTGCTTCTTAGGAGGCAACCCAAGCTTTGAACGTTTTATTTGATTTTTCATTTGGTATTTTTGAACTCTTGTTTTAGTTTTTATGTTTTGATGTGCATAAATTTTCTAGTATCGGTTGATGTTTTAATGGTGTTTTTGTGTTGTGATTGAGTTTAGTGCATATGTTGTGTGCATTGAGGCATTTGTCGAAGATAAGATGTGTTTTTGGAGCAATCAAAGTCACTCTGGAGCATCCAAATTTGAGGTAAGATAGTTGGGAAGTTGGAAGATCGAAATAGGTACGTTTTCTCACTAAACAGTGAAAGACACTGCCTCAAGACATGACTGTGCTACCAAACACGGTCTAAAATGCTTCAAAACATAGCCTGGAGTGTCATGGCTTTGTCTTAAAGTGCCCATGTTATGTCTTGTTTGATTTGACCATGTCTCACTCTATTTGCACCCAATTTGATCCTATTCATCCTCAAACTTCATAACAACACCCTCAATTTCTTCTCATCACTTTTCCTCTTCATTTTCTAACACTTAAACACGTTGGATTCATGTTTTGTTATGTAATTGAATGCTAGGTTCGTAGGTACATATTTTTTTAGTTGTTTTGTATTTTTGTCACTTGTGTTTTGTTTGTGTTCTTTTGCAAGGCCCCAACAATATTTGGATGGAATTCACGCGAACAATCATTAGGATCGATCCATTTTGAGAGAAGTCCCAGAACTTTTTTTTGTTCTTTACCTCACTGCTTTTATTGTTAATGCTTGTTTAATTTTGTGCATTGGGGACAATGCATTGTTTAATTGTGTTTAAAATTTTTGATCAAATACTTGATATTGTGGTTGTGGGATGCATGCTATTTGTTGATGTGAATAAATTAACTAGTTGAGAACTTTCGATATGTGCTTGTTACTAGGAGATTTGAATTACATGTTATGTTATTTGTTGATGTGAATAGATTGACTAGTTGAGAACTTTCGATATGTGCTTGTTGCTGGGAGATTTGAATTACATGCATGTTATTTGTTGATGTGAATAGATTGACTAGTTGAGAACTTTCGATATGTGCTTGTTCTAAATCCACATAAGTTTCGAGCTTGTAGTCAAATTAGTTGCTTTGGCTTTGTCACTCTTGTAACTCATTGCTTAATGAATGAAATGGTTGAATGAAGGCGGGCATGATATTAAACAAATAAATGAAATCAAAGGTTATTATTGGCTTGCTTGAACCTAAACTGGGACAAGTAGATGTGGATTGAAACCTACTCTGTTGTCTTAGATATGAGTATGTAAAGCATTTCCACGAGAGATTGTCTTAGTAACCTGGACCACTCATCACAAATGAGCGGTTTTCGCGTCAAACGGACTATCCTTTGTGGTGAAATCCGAAACAAGTGCACAAAAAAAGCACAAAAGTTGAACTCGATATTTACTAACTGCGTTTGTAGCAATGCAAGCCAAAATATTGAAATTGTGCGATTAATGTGTGTTCATTATCAACTTTGCCCGAAATGCTTAATGTCTTGTGATTAATTGAACTGATGAGTTTAAGAGGGTGATCGAGTCAAATCGACTAACTTGGCTTTGAGCTCTAACTCATATGTGATTTGGGACACCGATTTGAATTGAGTAGTAATGTATGCATATCTTAGATTCTCCATTACTCAGTTTATTTTCATTAACGCATAATGTGAAGTCCCATGCCACCGTTGATGGAATTTGATTATGATGTTTACCACTGTTTTACTTCTTTCTTTGCTTGAGGACAAACAAAAGTTTAAGTGTGAGGTAGTTTGATAAATGTTCATTTATACATATTTTCGGCGTTTGATTCTATGTTGTTTTAGATACAAATTGAGTGTTTATCAGGTACAACTGAAATTCAAAGTGTTAAGAGCTCCTAGCTCTTTTCGTATACACCGAAATACATATTCTAGAATTTTTGATTGTTGTGATTCGAGCTTAACGTCTTTGTCTAGCTCAGGCATCAATTGACTTTTGGAAGCAGTTATAATTATTGCTCAACAAAACAATAATAATGGACATGTATATAGTTGCATAATGCAACATTACACTTAATTTACTACCCACTAAAATTAATCTAGCTAGGTCTCTTATTAAGCTCTGAATCAAACAATAAACAGTAGCTTGTGTTACCATCTCCGCATAATAATTAACTAACTTGGCGTCAATTTATGGATAGTAAATTCTTAAGATTGTTTGACTCATTTTAAAGTCATTATGACTTAGGGCAGTTCATGTCGGTTAATACAATTATTAAGTCATACATCTCAATAATTGAACAATAAATTAACAATTAACATATTGTAGCAAAAAAATAAAATAAAATGCCAAGGCAATAAATATAACACATTATTTATTAAATCAACATGTAATCCAAACAATTAATGGGTTTTGTCAAAACTTAGTCAACAAAGGACAATTTACCCTACAAAGAGGTAATACTAGATAACTAGGGCACTCATGCCTTAACAACTAATGATACACATATTGGAAGCACTCATGCCTATCCAATATACTAGAGTAGAATCCTGAGTTAATCACCTTAGCTTATCGAGAATTCCAGCACATAAACGACCATGCCAAGAATAAAACATCACATACTGTGATATTTTTCTCAAGGTTATGGGACAAGTAGAACATATCTTTCTCAAGCCCCTTCTTACACTAGATTCACTTGGAATTTCATAAAAGTATCTAAACGATCATGTCCATATGGAGTTCTAGTTTGATTCACTAACTTGGTTATTCGGACGGAGCAAACGAATGTTCATCATCACATGCAACTCATGTTATTTATTTTCCTTAAGACCACATCCCTAATACACTAAGTATTGTGCGTCTTAATAACGTATTGAACAAATCGACAACTCCATATTGCACTTTGGGATTCATGCGAAAAAAATCTCAATTTCGCATTCCTCTGAGTGAATTATGGTTTTATCACATTCCAACTTTAATCTCGATGAATACTTAATCATCGCGAACACGGTAATGTATTAAAGATGGACTAGGCTATACAAGCATATGTACTAACCGTGATCGAAAAACTTATTTCAATTTACTAAATGAGAACCATAATTGCACGTTTGAAAACTATAATTTCCAAAATAGATTTTCAGAAATATTCTTTGGTAGAAAATACAATTTATAAAAATTTCAAACAATTTTCTTTAACTAAAAATTTACGAAAAATTCTTTTGGAACTAGAAAAAATACGAAAAATATATCAGAAAATCCAAAAAATTGTGAAATTGAATCTGCACAAACCCCAAAAAACACAATTAGGCTAAAAAATCTAATACTCGACCAAGAGCATGAGCAACTCAATTCTCTAATCTCCTTACAAACCTAAAAATAGATCCAAAAAAATATTCATGAAAATCATAATAGTCCAACACAATATTACCAAAACAAGACATCTCCAGAGCTCGCCTTTTCAAACTAGAAATCACTGCTAAAGCATATGATTCCATAAGTAGTCTCCCATCAAAATGCAATTGATCCAACTGAGGGCTTTTATAATATACATCAACTCCTCCATTCTAAGATCACCCCGATTATCCACAACCTTGCTCAGTAGACCAAAAACAACCCCATTATGGTCACAATAACACAAGCTAGACTAGCCTTGAAGGTTCTGACTCCATTAGAGATACCAAATTCATCTTTTTCCTTCACCATAGTTCAGTTTTCCAACAATTTCTTATCAGTTTCAAGCACTCTTGCAACCGAATTCAGTTTTCCCATCCATAAAATTTTGTTTTTGTTGTTCCACAAGATCCAAACTAACATTACAACACCACAACATGTATCTTTACTCCAGGTATCAAATCTAACTTTTAACCATTCCAAAATAGTCTCATGGTGTTCTCGTAGGCTTACACCTAAAGACTAAGGCAAGTGTACCTATCGTCTATAGCAAGTGGACCATCGAGTACCGAGTGTCATATCCCACCGAGACTACGATTATTAACTACTCACTATTCCTCTATTATTTAGCCTGCAAAATAAATGATTTCGACTCTATAAAATAAATAAGAACAAACTCAAATTAAATGATAGAATAAACGATGGGAAAATGGTACCTAGACGCTGAATCCCCCTAGACCGAATTAAGTGATAAAGACTCGATATTCAAACAATCATTCAGACAATTGGACCGTGGAAATTCCTAAGGTATATTAAACTCTCTCTCGAGTTAGCTAATGCCTAACGACTAGGTTGATTAACCGGAATCTCTTCCTAATTAAAACCCCTATCGTTGCTTTAACACACTGCTCTATGAATTTCTCTATTAGGTTTGACTCTAATCCGGAGGATTTATGTCGACCTATCTCTAGGTTTGCATGCAACTCCTCTCAATTATGAACACTCTATCATACACAGAATCTCTCAATTGCACATGCACGAAATAATATTAGAATCGAAAGGCTAGCAACAATCAATTCAACAATACTCATTATAAATCATAATTGAGTCGCAATCCATAAATTAATTAATTAAATAAATAACATAATCCA
>CAODLS011718661.1:0-11119 GCA_948243855.1 Flueggea neowawraea | reverse complement strand
GCCGAAATTCCTCATGCCCTAATCTCATTGGGTTTGGCCGAATTTCATGATGGTTTTCTTAATGTTGTTGGACTTTTGATTATATGATACATTACCATAATATAAATTTCATACATGGGCCAAATTATGTCACACATAAGTAAATAATTAAACCCCTGATAATAGGTGATTCATATTAAAAGCCCATCCCATTAATGGACTATGCATTAAATCTTATTTAACACATAAATTATAAAATTCTGAATTATTATTGATTAATCAAATTAACCATCTTAATAATTCATTCATCATTAAGAGAGAATATTTGGTAATCAATCCAATTCATTCTTTGTGTGTGACGCTAAAGGCCCACTCGAAATTGGTAATGGGGCCTTGTCCCAACCTTTTGGGCCAAAGTCCACAAGCGGTATCTAGTAATACATTATGACAACCCAAAATTGAGTGGTTGTCAGTGATCCGAGTTAACCTTTCATAGTCTGATGTATAGTCCTTTTGTCACTCGATATATCATCTAAGCATAAGACATGGTCACATCTCAACCTTATATAGCTTAGCATGTTTCTTGATCTCGAGTAGATTGATATAACAAATGACATTGATAAACTCATTTATCAATTCAATCGATTATGCATACATTCCATCAATCATACTCATCAAGTGGCCAATGGATATCACTCTTCAAAAGAGGAACAAATCCATCACTCTCACTATCACTCATCTACATGATTCATGACATATCCAATCATAGCCTTTATTGTTACCCTATTACGGATAACATTTGACTAAGTCAAAACATGTGATTCCTTACGTAGGAGTCGATAATGAGTTTCAATCAGAGGACTCAAACATCACCACTGCATGAAAGCTACTTTGTGACAACAATGCATGAAGTGCTTTCATAGCGGACCGATCCAGTATATGTTCCCAACATGCATCTATGTTCTAAGTTGATATCTCATATCCATAATCAGTAAAACGTGATTATTCACTTAGCAACATGCTAATCCTAATTTATCATCATTCCCATGTTAATGATCGATTAGGGACATTTAGAATAGTATTCCTTTTATCGTAATGGTTGTACGATCAAGTCATGTACTTGATGGCATAAGAAAGAATAAACTATTCATGGAGTTTTATCTTCATAAAACGTGTTTTATTTCATAGAAATGAAATGCCTCTTTATTAAATAATTAAATGAAAAAACACATTAATGATTGGACTAGGGCACAAGTCTAACAATAAACTAAATAGGAATCAATGGCATATGAACAAGAGTTCAAATGAATATGCGAATCCCTCAGACCCGCTACATGATGTGGCTAAGCTGACGACTCTGAACATCAATCCATAACTATGAATGCAGATGACAAATAGAGTGCATATGCAAAAATCAAAATGTTGACCATTGTCACAGTACCATGATAAAAATCAGAAGAGTATTCAGAGGCGAATCAAACAAACTCAATCAAAGGCACCTAAGCTCCACAACCGACCCAGACAATACAATAAACCTAACTCTCGAATACCACCTTTGTCATGACCCATTTTTGGACCATGACCGACATACAAGATGAACCGTCTGTGGAAGCCCAGCCCGCACAAGCCTCAGAGTACTCAGAAACTCTACCCAATTATTCTTATTAATAATTATCCAATTTTAGCAAACATTTAAGTTTCATAAATTAAAACAGTAATGCTATAGATAAAAATACAAAGAATATAATTATATATATATATACACACACACACACACACATACACATTCGTTCAATTAATTATACAAATAAAATCAAATGGTGAAACCCAAATAGTGGAACCCAAACCCTCGGTGTGGAGCACCTAACCAAACATACCAACTAGAAACCCGATCAAAAGGGTTATCACTACTACTCAGAGACTCCACTAAGCACGGAAGCTGAATCACCTGAAAAATGTTAAGGGGAGGAGGTGAGAAAACTCTGCGAGGAATGACGCTCTAGAATGCCTCCAGGACCTCACATAAACTATTTTGAAAACATTTAGAAAACTTTCACATGCAACATATATAGGTATATGTATATACACTTGCTATACATACTAGTATAGTTCAAAACATTCCAAAAAATATTTTGCATCCAGAGCAGAGAACATGCTGTCAGAAGAAATCCACATTAGGCAAAAGATCAGACAATGCACGCAATGTTCTACACTATTTCATATTATACAGACCATACAAAATTTTATACATAATATTTTGTACACTTATTCAGATTGTATACAAATATGGTAATCACTGATCATATCCCCGTATATGATACTGCGTTGGCTAGATCAGATCTCCAATAGAGGGTCAGCAACCTCAAGAGTCTCAATGGTGCTCAACTCAAGAGGGTCAAACAGCTGACAGCCTTAGGGGCCCCATGCAGTAACCGACACCCTAAGGGTCTCAAAGCTATGACAGACAGACAGAGCTAATCAGAGGGTATACCCGCAAGCATTGCAATCCTCGGGCTCCAGCAAAGTATACCCTGCCAGTCAACAGTACAATATACAAAGGGGGAATGAACAATAATATAGACTTAACAGATATATTATACCTCGTATAATATAATAACGTACAATAACCACTATGACATATAATATCAGACAGAGGCCCATATGCATAATATAGTATGGTAAACAGAGTATACATATATAGAGTATATAACAGAGGTGGATAGGGACCATAACAGATAGATAACAGAAGGGGGACATAGCCACCCATCAAAATCAAACAGAGCAAGTGGTCTTGCCAGACGCATGACTACCATATTACCTTGCTAACTGGGCCTTGACAAAACACTGGTATACCAAAGGCTACGCTACCTCGTAGCTAGGTGCCTCTAATCCAATATATATATATATATATATATATATAATGTATGTACAATTACGTACATACCCTCTATAAATAATTTTTGTTTTGTATAATAATTTTTGTTTTGTATATCGTCTACTATATATATATATATTAACAGACGCATGTAATATTTATTATATAACACAATACGATATTTTTAACTATCAGCCGTAGTACAAAATATATAACAAACATATATCATATTATCACGATATTTATGCCAACATAAATAGTGATAATAATGATAGCATATAATATAATAAATATTATCAAATGTATATTTAGCAGACAGACATGCACATAGTTCATTTCCAGAGAGTATTTGTAATTATTATTACATATTAGAATCAAATACTAGGTGTGGTTATTAATCACACAAATCAATTATTAATTGTCAGACCATTATTAAACCAATTTCAGATTTATACCAGACATATTAAAAACATATAATTTTCAGAAGACACAACTTATGTATCTGAAGTCAACATCGCACTCACTGGGCACCGAGCCAATACTCCAAATCACAGTCCACTAGTGAATGGTTGGTCGCCTCGAAAGTCAAACCGAGCTGACAACAAAAATAGAGTACAATAAACTCAGATAGGGTGACTGTGGCATGACAGATTATGCATCTAATGCAAATGAAGACTCAGATGCCATCGGCGTCAGAAATTCTATTTCAATCTAAGATCTATCACTCATGGCTCAAAAATCAAATATATGTCAAATTACGAATTAGTCCCCGACTTTTGTAAAATTATACTTTAGCCCCTAAGACCTCAAAAATTAATAATTAATCCCGAAACTTTTAGAATTTATAATTGAATCCTCTAAATAACTCAATTTATAAATAAAACCTCAAATTTCTCAAAATTGCAAAAATACACACCATTTTTCGAAATTTCAAATCTATACGTTAACTTTTTGCAAAATTATATTTCTAGAGTTCAAGTTTCAGAAATTACAAATTTCACTTGAACTTTCCAGAAATTAAAAAAATGAGAAAACATAAAGTTTCATTCTAAAAAATACCGAAATTTTGATTCGGTCAATATCCGATGTAACCAATCACCCACCTTGCCCCTAAACACCTTCATAAACGTTAATCAATCATTAATTCCATCAAACAAACTCCAAATCGCTCCAAAAATCATCAAAATCGAACCTAACCCTAGCCAACACAATAACTCATCAAATCTCATCATTCAATGCTTGAAACAAGTTCATCTAAGTCCAATCTAACCCATACAAGCATCCTTTAACATCAGAACATCACAAATCATCAAAGAATTGGAACCCTAGCCCAACTAGTCTAAATGCAAAACCATGAATCAAAAACATGAAAGATGAATCAAAAATAAGAAAAGAATGATAATCTTACCTCCAAAGAAGATTAGGAACACTGGACAAGCATTGAGGTGGTGAGAGGATCGATCTAAAGGTGAGAGAGAGTGAAAAATGCAAATGGCGGACGAAATGGTTGGGGTTCGATTATATATAGAAAATAGAGGCTCGCGTACGTGAATCTAAGATTAAAGTATGTTAGGAGGACCTCACGTACGTTAGGATCAAAGTCACGTACTTTAAAGAGCCAAAATTCATGTTCTGTAAATGAAAAGCCCGACCTCACATACGTCACCTACAAATCTCACGTACTTGAATCATCCTAGAAGCCCAGATCACGTACGTGACACATATTTCTCATGTATGTGAGTTTTGTCTGCCTTACGTACGTTAGGATTAGCCTTGCGTTCGTAAGATGCCTTGTTTCTCCCTTCTTGACTTCTCTTGCTACCGAACTCTTTCCGAATCATTTCCAACACTTAACAACATCCAACCTAACATGATTTCATCATAAACACCAAATACCATCCACTAGCATTCCGAAAGTCCTCAATGCCACACTCAAAAACTACAGGGATTATAATTGGAAAGTACGAGATATTACATACTTCTGTCCTCAAAAGAAATTCGTCCTCGAATTTCGAAACAAACATATCAAACTAAGATAAATCCTCGGCCTCCCAAAACAAACCCAATTTAGAATCTCAAATCAAAATTGGACGGGGTATTACAGATGCTATTTCCATTTTCACTCAGAGCTAGAGCTAAGCAGTGGTTGAACTCACTACCTAGGGGTTCTATTGCTACTTGGGATCAGATGGCAGCGAAATTCTTATTGAAGTACTTTTTGCCTACAAAGACTGCCAAGCTCAGGAATGACATATCCTCTTATGCACAGCTTGAGTCAGAGTCTCTCTATGACAGTTGGGAGAGGTTCAAGGAGTTGTTAAGAAGATGTCCAGATCACGGGTTACCTACATGGCTACAGGTATAAACTTTCTATAATGGGTTGAATCCAGGGACTCGACAAATGATTGATGTTGCAGCAGTAGGTACCCTTAATAATAAGACACTAGATGCGGCTCACGACTTAATCGAGGAGATAGCAATTAATAACTACCGATGGCATACAACACGTTCCAGGCCAACGAAGCCAGCAGGGGTGTATGATGTAGATGCAGTGAAAGCTCTAGTTATGCAAGTGGAGGCTTTGAGTAAAAAGATTGAAGGAATTTCTATAATACAACAACCAACTCAGGTTGCATGTTGTGAAGTGTGTGGGGGAGGACATCGAAGTCAAGAATGTGCTGAGTCTGTGAACTATATTGGGAATGCACAAACATCTTAAAATAACCCCTATAGTAACACATACAATCTCAGATGGAGGAACCACCCCAAATTCTCTTGGGGAGGACATAATCAGCAAAGGGAAAATTATTCACTAGGATTTCAACAACAGCCTACAACATAAAAGAAGCCAAACCTTGAGGATCTTATGACTAAATTTATTCAGACATCAGAGACACGTTTCTCACATTTAGAGAATTCATCTAAGAATCAAGAAACATTGTTGAGAAACCAAGAAGCTTCCATGCATAACTTAGAGAATTAGATAGGATAGTTGTCTAAGCTTTTGTCTGAAAAGTAGAAAGGGACACTACCTGGCAACACAGAGACTAATCCTTGTGAACACGTTAAGGCAGTTACTCTTAGAAGTGGTATGCAGTTGAAGGAAGCTAAGAAAGTGATCAAACCAAATAATGATAAAAACGAGAATGAGGAAGGATCAGATAAGCCTCAACTAGTTAGAGAGTTCAAGCCTCACATCCCATATCCTGAGAAAGTGAGGAAGGATCAAATGGATGAACAGTTTGGTAAATTCCTTGAGCTCTTTAAACAACTCCACATTAACTTGCCTTTTGTTGAAGCTCTTTCACAGATGCCGAAATATGCAAAGTTTCTCAAGGAGTTACTTTCAAATAAATGAAAGCTCGAGGAGTTGTCCACTGTTTCTTTGAATGAAGAGTGCTCAGCAATTGTTCAAAACAAATTCCCTCAGAAATTGCAGGATCCAGAGAGTTTCACTGTCCCTTGTACTTTTGGCAGTTTTTCAGTTGAAAAGGCTTTAACTGATTTGGGTGCTAGTATAAACTTGATGCCTTATAAGATGTTCAAAAATTTAGGGCATGGAGAGCTTAAACCCACAAGGACGAGTTTACAGTTGGCTGACAGATTAGTGAAGTATCCACAGGGGGTGATTGAGGATGTGTTGGTCAAAGTTGACAAATTTATTTTCCTAGTGGATTTTGTGATATGGATGAGGATAGAGAGCTACCTCTTATTCTTGAGAGACCATTTTTAGTGAATGCTAAGGCCATTATTGATGTTAGTAGTGGTAAACTAGTACTAAGGGTTAGAGTTGAGGAGGTGACTTTTCATGTCTCAGAATCATTGAGGAAGCCTATTGAGCGAGATGATACTTGTTATGTGATTGATGTGGTTGACCTTACGGTATCATATTCTTTGTAGGAAATTGTATCTAATGATCCTTTAGAGTTGATTATTGTGTAGGGTGAGAAAGAGGATAGTTTTGTACCTTTATTGATGGAGGAAGTGGCGTCGATTGAATTATAGAGTTGACGAAGAGAGGAAAGGGGTTCAACACCATTGATAGAGGTGAGATGAAGAGATCAAACCTTCTATAGAGGAATCACCTACTTTAGAGTTGAAAGTATTACCAGGACACCTTGAGTATGCTTTTCTAGAAAAGGGTTCCAAGCTACCTGTTATTATAGCTTCCGACTTAGAAGAAGCACAAAAGTAGAGACTTATAGAGGTTCTCAAAGAACATAAAAGGGGAATTGCTTGGAAGATCTTAGACATAAAAGGTATAAGTCCCTATTTTTGTACTCACAAAATCTTAATGGAGGATGGGTTTAAATCAGTAGTGCAACCTTAGAGAAGGCTTAATCCAAATAGGAAGGAAGTTGTGAAAGATGAGGTGATTAAGCTTCTTGATGCAGGGGTTATTTACCCAATCTTTGACAATTCATGGGTTAGCCTTATTCAGGTGGTACCAAAAAAGGGGGGTATGACTATTGTATAGAATGAGAAGAATGAGTTGATCCCAATAAGGATAGTAACTGGGTGGAGAGTATGTATTGACTATAGAAAGATTAATGATGCCAGTCGAAAGGATCACTTTCCTCTTCCCTTTATTGATCAAATGTTAGAGCGTCTAGCGGGGCATATGTATTACTGCTTCTTGGATGGTCTTTTGGGGTACTTTCAAATTCCTATTGCACCAAAGAACCAGGAAAAGACCACCTTCACTTGCCCATATGATATATATGCCTACAGGAGGATGCCCTTTGGATTTTGCAATGCACCGGCAACCTTTCAGAGGTGGATGATGGCCATGTTTGACGACTTGGTCGAAGACGTTATGGAGGTATTTATGGATGATTTTTCTGCTTTTAGTGATTCTTTTGATTTATGCCTTCATAATTTAAAACGTGTTTTACAAAGGTTTGAAGAGACCAATCTTCTTTTAAATTATGAAAAATGTCATTTTATGGTTCAAGAGGGATAGCGTTAAGCCATAAAATTTCTTGTGAAGGGATCGACGCAGATCGGGCTAAAATAGAGACCATTGAAAAGCTGCCTCCCCCACATCAGTTAAGGCTATTAAGAGTTTTTAGGTCATGTAGGTTTTTATAGGCGCTTTATAAAAGATTTTTCAAAAATCTCTAGGCCTTTAACAAAATTGCTTGAAAAAGATGTGCCTTTCAATTTTAATTAGGAGTGTTTGGATGCTTTTAACTTCTTGAAAGATAAATTAGTAAATGCTTCTATCATGATTGTCCCTGATTGGTCTCTTCCCTTTGAACTTATATGTGACGCTAGTCACTTTGCAGTAGGTGCAGTTTTTGGACAAAGAAAGGGTAAACATTTTCAACCTATCTACTATGCTAGTAAAACTCTTATTGCTACTCAAATAAACTACACAACCACAGAAAAAGAGTTACTAGCTGTAGTCTTTGCATTTAAAAAGTTTAGATATTACCTGGTCCTGTCCAAAGTTGTGGTTTACACTGACCATGCTGTTTTGAGATATTTGTTGAGTAAGACAAATGCCAAGCCTAGGGTGATTAGGTGGATTCTACTGATACAAGAGTTTGACATAAAAATCAAGGATAAGAAAGGAGTCAAGAATGTAGCAGCAAACCACTTTTCTCGATTGGAGAACCCAAAATTGGAAGCCTTAAATGAGGAGGAGATTGATGACGCCTTTCTAGAAGAGTGATTGTTTAGCATTGATCAGGTATGTCAAACTAAAACACCATGGTTTGCTGATCTTGCTAATTATCTTGCTGCAGAGATCCTTCCTCCAAGGATGTCATTTCAATAGAAGAGAAATTTTTACTCTGATGTGAAATACTACTTGTGGGAAGACTCGTATTTGTTTAAACATTATGCATATCAGATGATATGTCGTTGTGTTTCCCATGTGGAAGGGTGGCAAATCTTGGCACATTGTCATACTGGACCGGTAGGGAGTCACTACCAAGCCAATAGAACCGCTCAAAAGGTGCTTGAATCAGGTTTTTACTGGCCGACTTTATTCAAAGATGCTCAAAGGTATGTTAAGATGTGTGATAGCTGTCAGCAAATAGGTAATATTTCCTTCCATGATGAAATGGTTCAGAATTTTATATTGGTGTACGAGATATTTGATGTATGGGGTATTGATTTCGTGGGTCCATTTCCTATTTCGTTTGGAAACAGTACATCCTAGTGGCAGTAGGTTATGTTTTAAAATGGGTCGAAGCACAGGCTTTGCCCACAAATGATGCTAGGGTGGTGGTAAAGTTCTTGAAAAAGTTGTTTTCATATTTTGGCATACCAATGGCCATACTAAGCAATAGGGGCACCCACTTTTGTAATGTTCAATTTAACATAGTCCTTAAAAAATGCGGTGTTGTCCATAGGCTTCCCACTTTGAGTCACCCTCAGACTGGTGGCCAAGTAGAGGTATGTAATCGGGAGCTTAAAAGAATTCTAGAGAAAACAATGTCATTTAATAGAAAAGATTGGTCAAACAAATTATATGATGCTCTTTAGGCCTTTAGGACATCTTTTAAGACACCGATAGGTACTACACCGTATAGGCTAGTGTATGGGAAGGCGTGTCACCTCCCGGTCGAGCTATAGCATAATGCATACTGGGCTATGAAATCTGTAAACTTTGATCTCAGTTCTTCAGGTGATCGGCAAAAATTTCAATTGAATGAGCTTGATGAGTGGCGAGCAATGGCCTGAGAGAACTCTCGCTTATTCATGGAAAGAACCAAATGGTACCATGATATGAGAATTCACCAAGGAAAATGATTCAATAAGGGAGACCATGTTCTTCTATACAACTCGAGACTCAGGCTTTTTCTTGGTAAGCTTAAGTCTAGATGGTCAAGTTCGTTCACAGTTACCAAGGTATTTCCTTATGGCACCATTAAGGTGACACATCCAGAGAAAGAAACATTCAAGGTAAATCTTCACCGACTCAAGTTATATTTTGGAGGGGATCCCGATGATCTACAAAGGGAGGAATTTACTCTTCAAAGTGTGGGGTAGAAAACACCACACCTACCAACGTCTAGCTTATGCCATTAAAGAAGCACTTCTTGGGAGGCAACCCAAGCTTTGAACATTTCATTAAATTTTGTTATGTGTGATTTCCTTTATTTTTATCTTCTTTTTATTGCTTTGATGTGCCTAGATCTGTCGGTTTAAATTTACCGTGTGTCTTCATGTTATGTTTGAGTTAATTACGAGGGGTGTGCAAATTGAGACTGGTTTAGGTGTTGAGACAGGTTTTTGGAGCAAGCAGAGTCATTTCTGGTGTCCCAACTCGAGGAAAGAAAGTTGGTAGGTTTTATGACTAAACAAGGTATGTTTTCCAAAGAAACAGTGTACTACACGGTCCAAAACACGGACCAAGACACGTCGGATGCTCGAAACACGGACCAAAACAACAAACACGGCCAACTTCTTCGAGACGCGGTCTGCAAGCCTTCGTCCGTGTTTTACAATTCAAAACCAAAACTCCGTTTTCTTCCCACACACACTCTGTTGCCACCCTCAACATCGCCTCCTTGTTCTATCCTTCAATTTTTGCCGCCCAACCACCATAATCTATCACCAGAAATCACTTGCCACCAATGTTTTCCCCATTCCACCATCAACTCTTCCCATAATGCCACAAAACCCACCACACATAAAACCCTAACTCGGCCAAGCTCCAACCCGAACCCAACGTTGCAATTTTGATATTTTTTTGGACTCTATTCAAGTAATCTTTACATTATTTCATGCTCTTATGAATGGTTGCCTTGATTTTGATTATTTTAAGTCGAAATTTGGTGAACCTAGGAAAAATATACCTTAGAACTTGCTTGGTTAGGGCTTGATGTTTTTGCTTATGTTTGATGACTTGAAGCGTGTGGGTAATTGAATGGTGTTAAAGAAGTGTTATGGATATGGAATATATGATTGGGTGTGATTGGGTGTGGAGGATTTGAGAGAATTAAGGCCAAAAGTAGGTGCCCACCATGTGTTCGATAAAATCCATGAATAAGTTTTAGTGGGTGCCTAGTTCATTGTGCTATATTCGAATGCCATTGTTATGATTTGTTCTTGAATGGAGGATGTAACTGTTGAGTCGATAATCACACTAGAAGGGGGGGTTGAATAGTGTGATATTAGAAGCTTTGAATTTTCTTCGAAAGTAATTGTGGTAAGTTAAAGAACACCAAGAACTTATAGTGGTTCGGCCAACTCGATGCCTACATCCACTACCTAAGTATCACCACTTAGGATTTCCACTATCAATCTTCA
>CAODLS011718587.1:0-14698 GCA_948243855.1 Flueggea neowawraea | reverse complement strand
TCTTCTCTTGTTACCAAACTCATCCTGGATCATTTATAACACTTAAAAACATCCAAACTAACATGATTACATCATTCACCATCCATTGGTATTCCCAAAAGTCCTCCATATTATATTCAAAAACTATAGGGATCATAATTGTAAAGTACGAGATATTTCAACAGGTTTACTCGAGTGAGATTTCAACAACAATGATAAAACACTCAAGTATCAAAACCTAGTTGTATTCATCATCAAAACATAAATGCATTTAAGTGTTAACCATCCTTAGTTCAATAAGAATTTCTGGAGGCAATGAACGTTATGTTGTTTTTGACATCCCATATGATATTATTATCATAGATCTCATTGATCCTCTAGTAGCAATCATTGATAGTACATATTTTGATCTATTGTCTAAGTCTAAAAATGAGAGATATCTACATGAACGTGCTATTCTCGCCCCTACACTAGATGTCGTGAATAAGGTGAATGATTATGTGATGTCCACATGGCAGGCAAAGAAGTAACTTATCTGAGTTTTGATAGCATAAGTAAGATGGAAGATGCACACAGTCACAAGGATGTTTACGCACCAGAATTTTTGAACAACATCACAGCTTTTGGTGTGCCAAATTACAAGGTGAAACTAAAAATTGATGTGCTTGTTATGTTGCTTTGTAATGTAGACCACTCATATCGTCTATGTAATGGTACAAGGTTAATAATTACACAGTTAGGAAAGCATGTGATAGAAGGTGAAATTACTCCTGGATGCAACATCGAACATAGGGTTTCCATATCTCGACTGCTTTTGACGATGTCAGATCTGAAATTACCTTTCAAGTTCCAAAGAAGGAAACTTTCATTAGTTGTTTGTTTGGCAATGAAAATCAACAAAAATCAAGGACAAACCTTTTCACATGTTAGTCTTTATCTCCCCTAGCCTATTTTCTGCCAAATGTATGTTGTTGTTTCAAGAGTAAAAAATAGAGCTAGATTGAGTATTATCATCTGTGACAAGGAAATGAATTCATACAATTCCACAAAAAGTGTTGTATATAAAGAAGTTTTTCAAAATTTGTAGCCACGATATGAAAATGCATAAATTTGTTGTCAATTAAATATTATATTCTTTATTATTTAAATAAAACTTGGCGCAATATATTTTCTTTTTTGCATTAAATAAATTGCCACAAACATTTTTTATTTCAATTAATAAAGTAATTTAGTTGTTTGAAAATTCCTGCCGAATTTCACAAATCTCATGCTAGTACAACATAAACCTAAAACGTCGATATCAAAATTTTAATTCCCAAAAAATATGGTAGTCTCCAAATTTTGAAAAAAAAAAGATATAACTCTCGCATTTATGAAATAAAAAAAGGAAATGGTAACTTTACCTAAAGATTTGACGGTTTTTATGGGATGACAAATATCCGCATTTGAAAAAATATGTAAATCCATAAATATTTTAACCATAATGTAATAAGCTTATCCCACTAATGTAATTGATAAAATAAAGCCTAAAATATTGTATTAATATTTATAATGGGATAAAAGGTGTAATATCTTAGGGCTAATTACCCCTTTACAGGTGATATGGCATGAGCATAAATGCCTTTTGAAATACATTTAATGATGAAATGGTAACAAAAATGTTACTGTAATATTCCGCTCATTCCAACGTAATGTCAATGACGATTTGGTGTTCGATCTTGGTGGTCAGATGCATTTTTCAAGTGTTAAGAGTTGAGGGACCTTAAAGATGGTTTGGAACGAGTTTGGGAGTGAGAGACGTCTAGTATGGAAGCTGGAGGGGTCAAGGCTTATGTTGGTATAAGAGCACAACATACATTATCTGAAAAATTCGCAAGATGATCAATGTACGTTAAATTGGATCATGACGTACCGTGTGTTGATGCACAACGTACGTTGGCATAGTGCAAGGTACATTGTATTTGAGGCAGAAGTGTCTGAATGTGGTTTCGACCCCGACAACGTACGTTCCCTTTGTGTAGAACGCCTTAAAGGAACACAACAACCTAACTTCTTCATCTATTTCAATCTTTCTCACTCAAATCTCTCTCAAATCACTTCAGAATGCTTCCACATTGCTCAACCAACCTTCCTAGTCCATTTTTTAGGTAAGAAACACTTCTTTTCTTCCAATTAACATCTGTTTTATGCATTTAATCTATGGATCTAATTTTGGACTAATTTCATTTGGATTTCAATTTTGGATGATTCTTAATTATTCAATACTTGGAGTTGCTAGAATAGGTTAGATAGGACTTAGAAAAACACGAAACAAGCATTGAATCAATGGATTTCATGAGTTTTAGTTGAGGCTAGGGTTTGGTTTGAAATGGGTGACGATGTTGGATGATTTTTGTTAGTTTTGGTGCTCTAGTCCAATCATATATGTACATTGTCATTTGATTTACCATTCAATAAAGAGTCATTTCATTTCATATCTTTGAAATATTATAAAATGTTTTATGTTGATAAAATATCAATGAATAGTTTATTCTTCATTATGTCATCAAGTATGTAACTTGATAGTAAAACATTAAGGTTTAAAGAATACTATTCTAAATGTCCCTAACCGATTATTATCATGGAAATGATAATAAATTAAGATTAGTGTGTTTTAAAGTGTATAATCACATTTTACTGATTATGGATGTGAAGACATCACTTAGAACATAGATCCATGTTAGGGAACATGTATTGGACTGGCTCACAATAAAAAGCACTTCATGGATTAATGTCACAAGTAACTTTCATGCAGTGTTGATTTTGAGCCCTCTGACTGAAACTCACTATCGAATTCTACATGATGAATCACATGTTTTAACTTTGTCAAACATTCTCCGTAATAGGGTAATTATAAAGGCTATGATTGGAGATATCATAAATCATGTAGATGAGTGATAGTGAGAGTGGTGAATTTGTTCCTCTTATGAAGAGTGATATCTTTAGGCTAGTTGATAAGTGGGATTGATGGAATGTATACATACTCAAATGAATTGATAAAAAGGGTTTGTCAATGTCATTTGTTATATCAATCTACTCGGGATCAAGAAACACATTAAGCAAAATAAGGTTGGCATTTATCCATGCCTTATGCTTAATCTAGATATCATGAGACAAAAGGACGAAATATCAAACCGTGGAAGGTAAAATCGGATCTGTGGCATCCACTCGATTTTGAGCTGCAATAATGTATTACTAGATATTGCTTATCGACTTTGAGCCTGAGTTTTGGGACAAAGGTTCATTGCCCTTTTCGAGTGGGCCTATTGGGTCACTCACTAAAGCGAGTTGGATCGGCTCACAAATATTCTCTCTTTTGGCAATTGAATTATAATGATTAATTTGATTAATCATTAATAATTCTGGTTTAATTATTTAAGTATGAAATATGATATAAGACATAATCCATTAATGTAATGAGCTTTTAATATGAATCACTAATTATTAAGATTAAATGTGTTTTGGGTTTATTATTATGTGTGACATAAATTTGGCCAACGTATTTTTAATCAAAGAGTGATTTATTTGATGATAATGTATCATATAATTAAAAGCCCAATAACATTAAAAAGCCTATGTAAAATTTGGTAAGCCTCCTATTTTGTAGAAGAAACCCATCAAACTTATTCTAGGGTTTCACACAACTCTATATATATGCGTAAATATACAAGGCCAAAATTTTTAAGGTTTTTGAGGGCTTGGCTGAATTTCCACAACTCATGCATTCAGTACCGCAATAGTACCAGTGTTCGATTATGATAAATGGTGATGTTTGTATCTGTTTTAGCTTCCTGTGCTTATCAGCAGGATCAACCACCTACTAGTGGTACTTACTAGATCCATAGCTTCGGATACCAGGTGAGTGAAATGACAGCTTCAGACACATAGGCTGTGTCTCCTAAATTATATGTTTTTGTTGTGTTTGCCATTATTCTTAAAATGGAATAATAATGGTTTGGCTAATTAATAATCTGGATTATGTGATATTAATAATCAATTTTTGTTTTTAATAAATAATATTTATATGGTTTATAAATATTTTATGCAAGTTAATTCAGTTTCAGATTTTGAATCAGTTTCAGATTTTGAATATTTATATGGTATATAAATATTCTTTGTAAAACGATTTTTACTCAGTATGTGTGCTAGTTATATATATATGGATTATATATATATATATATATATATATATATGGGCCACCTGTGCTACTTAGGGTAAACGCAGCCTTTGGTATACCAATGCGCATTCAAAGCCTGGTTACCAGGGTTTATGGTAGTCGTGTGTCCGGCCAGACACACGTACTCAATATCAGTTTGGTGACGGAGTTCACCATAACCATACTATTTATTTATCAATCAGTTTTCGGTCATATATCCACCTTAGCTATACTATATATGATATATATATATATATATATATATATATATATATATATATATATTATGTACGGCTCTGCCTGTTGTTTGCTTTGGAGGCGAATGATTTCAAAATGAGTTTTCGAACTATATTTCGGTATTAGCGTGTATACGTATATTTACACTTATATCGCATGCAATATTTTTGAAAAGTTTAAAAACAGTTTTTGTGAAGCCTGGTGCCACACTGGAGTGTCGTTTCCTCACTACGAAATCTTACCCCTTTTATTATGTTTCTTGTCCATCCTCTTTATCTCATTCTACAGGTTCTCCTTTTGGCATTCGAAAACCGTCTAGAATTCTTTACCTAGTGAGGTGTCAATTGATAGTGAGTGCCATCGTCGTTCGGGCTCCTTTTGTTTTTTGTTAGAGCTCTACATCGGAATACTGTTGGGTTACTGGATCTGATTTTGTCCTTTTGGATTTATACTTATACTATGATATTATGATTTGTTTTGTATAACTTACTACTTGATATTACATATCTACTTATGACTTCAGTATAAAATGTTTTATATATTACAAATGCTTTGATAACAACTTTAATTAATAATTTGGATAGAATGTCTGATCTCCGCGGCTTGTGTGAGATGTGTCGGGCTCCTATAGATGGTCTGCCTTGCACTTCGGTCATGGTTTGGAAACATGTATCTAGTAATAGATTATGACAACCCAAAATCGAGTGGATGTCGGAGATTCGAGTTTACCCTTCACAGTTTGATATTTAGTCATTTTGACTAAGTTAAGCATAAGGCATGGATACATGTCAACCTTATCTACTTAATGCATTTTTTTGATCCGAATTAGATTGATATAACTAATGACATTGATAAATCCGTTTATCAATTCATTTGAGTATGCATACATTCCATCAATTATACTCATCAAATCGCCTAAAGATCTCACTGTTCATAAGAGGAACAAATTGGTCACTCTCACTATCACTCCTCTACATGATTCATGACATATCCAATCATAGCCTTTATAATTACCCTATTACGGATAATATTTGACTAAGTTAAAACATGTGATCCATTATGTAGGAGTCGATAGTGAGTTTCAGTCAGATGACTGAAATTTCACCACTGCATGAAAACTACTTATGACATAGATCCATGAAGTGCTTTCATAGCTGGCTGGTCTAATGCATGTTGCCTAACTTGTATCTATGTTCTAAGTGATGTCTTCACATCCATAATTAGTAAGACGTGCTTATCAACTTAGAAACATACTAATGTTAATTCATTATCATTTCCATGATAATAATCGATTACGGACATTTAGAATAGTATTCTTTTATCCTTAAGGTTTTACTATCAAGTCACATACTTGATGACATAAGGAAGAATGAACTATTCATGGAGCTTTTATCAACATAAAACATATTATAATATTTCAATAATATGAAATGAAATGCCTCTTTATTAAATGATAAGTCAAATGACAATGTACATATATGATTGGACTAGAGCACCAAAACTAAAAATCTCCCACTTGCTTTAGTGCCAATCAAGATTGAAACTAATACCTAAAGACCTGATGTGTTTTTCATGTTTCGAATCTGGGAGAGCCTTTGTCAAAGGATCCACTACATTGTCATTGGTGTCAACTTTGCATGTCTTGACATCTCCCCTTTCGACTATCTATTGAACATGGTGGAAACGTCCAAGTATGTGTTTGGTTCTTTGATGTGATCTTGGCTCTTTGGCTTGAGCATTAGCCCCATTGTTGTCCCAATATACATCTACTGGGTTTACGATGCTTGGGACAACATCCAAACCAGTAATGAACTTTTTGAACCAAACAACTTTCTTTGTAGCATCTGATGCGGCTATGTACTCAAACACTGTAGTAGAATCGACCACAATGTCTTAGTTGGAGTTTTTCCAACTAACTGCACCTCTATTCAAACAAAGCACATAACCAAATTGTGATCTAGAATCATCATGGTCAGACTGAAATCCAACATCAATGTAACCATTCATGAATAGTTTGCATTCTTGTCCTCCATAGACCAAGAAAACATCATTAGTTCTTCTCAAGTACTTAATGATATTTTTGACTGCAATCTAGTGACTTTCACCTGTATCAGACTGGAAGCTACTAGTTAGGCTTAAACCATAAGCAGCATCAGGGCATGTACAAAGTATGACATACATGATGGATCCAATAACAGAAGCATATGGAATCCTACTTATGTAATTCTGGCTTAGATTGTCTTGTTGTTCAATGGTTTTCCAAGAGCCATGAAAATCATACCTTTCTTGGAATTCATCATGCTAAACCTTTTAAGCACTTTTTCAATGTACACACTTTGACTTAGTCCAATTAGCCTGTTAGATCTATCTCTATAGATTTGTATGCCAAGGATACGTGAGGCTTCATCTAAGTCTTTCATTGGAAAACACTTTCCTAACCAAGTTTTTATACTCTGCAAGGTTGGAATGTCGTTTCCAATGATTAAGATGTCGTCAAGATACAATACTAAGAACACTATTACACTCCCACTAACCTTCTTGTATACATAAGGCTCATCTTCATTCTTGATGAATCCAACTTTGGGATACTTGCTTCAATCCATAAATATATCTTTGAAACTTGCATACCTTACAAAAGATTCTTAAGACCAACAAAACCTTCAAGTTGTGTCATGTACACATCCTCAATGAGGTTTCCATTTAGGAAAGGAGTTTTGACATCCATTTGTCATATATTGTAGTCATAATACGCTGCAATGGCTAGAAGAATTCTAATAGATTTAAGCACAAAGATTGGTGAAAAGGTTTCATCTTAGTCAACACCATAAGTTTGTTTAAAACCTTTGGCAACAAGTCTTGCTTTAAAGATATCATCGGCTTTTATCTTGTAAATCCATTTACAATCAATGATATTGGCTCCATTAGGTGGTCCAAACTTGGTTATCATACATAGATTGCACTTTTGAATTTATGGCTTCATGCCATTTAATAGAATTTGACTCTACAATTGTCTCTCGGTAGGTTGTAGGCTCGTTATTTTGTACAAGAACAATTCCTTTATCATCAGTTATGAGAAATCCATATCTTTTAGGCTCATGACGAATCCTATCAGACCTTCTTGGGCCTTGTGTTAAAGATTTAGACTCCTCAACATTTTGTGAATCTTATTGAATCTTTTTCCTGTCATTAGCGGCTATTTGTGATTCTTTTATTTCGTCTAGAAGTACTTTACTTCCACTAATCCCTTTGGAAATAAATTGTTTTTTCAAAAAACACCATTTGCAGTAGTAAACACTTTGTTCTCAGAACAATTATAAAAATAATATCCCCTTGTTTCCTTTGGATACCCCACAAATATACACTTCTCGAATCTAGGTGCCAACTTTTCTGAAAATTGTCGTTTCACAAGAGCTTCGCATCGACAAATCTTTAGAAAAGATATTATGGGCTTTTTCCCATGCCATATCTCATATGGTGTCTTTTCCACTGCTTTGGATGGAATTCAGTTAAGTATGAAAGCATCGATTTCTAAGGCATAACCCCAAAAGAATATTGGAAGATCCGTTTGACTCATCACTGATCGGACCATATCCAATAGTGTTTCATTTCTTCTTTTGGACACGCCATTCCATTGAGGCGTTGTGAGAGGAGTGAGTTGTGAAACAATCCCACACTCCTTAAGATGATTGTCAAACTCTTGGCTTAAATATTCTCCACCACGATTAGATCGTAGTATTTTTATATTCTTGCCAATTTGGTTTTGTACTTCACTTTTGAATTCTTTGAACTTTTCAAAGGATTCAGAGTTGTGTCTCATAAGATAAACAAATCCATATCTACTAAAAGGTCCACATACATCGGTATGTATTAGCCCTAATAAATCATTGGCCCTTTCACCTTTGTATGTAAAAGGACTCTTAGTCATTTTGCCTAACAAACAAGATTCACATGTATCAAATGAGTCAAGTAATCTATCTTTATGGATTTTTGAAATGCGTTTCTCACTTGCATTGCCCAAACGACAACGTCAAAAGTAGGTTTGGTTTAAATCATTCGATTTTAACCTTTTATTAATGTTATAGACGGTTTTGCTTTGTTCCAAGTTTAAAACATAGAGACCAAAAGATAAGGTTGCAACAAGATAAAATATGTCCCCATGATAGATGGAAAGATTATTATTCTTAATAATAAAATGAAAACCATTATTGTGTAAACAAGAAACAAAAATAATGTTCTTACTCATAGTAGGAACATAATAACAATTTGACAATTGTAAAACAAGTCCACTAGGCAAAGTTAAATAATAAGTTCCTACAACTAATGCAACAACTCTTGCTCCATTGCCCAGTTGAAGGTCCACTTCGCCTTTAATCAATGATCCCAACAAATTAATACAAATATGAGCTCCATATCCAGTATCAAATACCCATGAGGAATTAGTAGACATATTGATTTCTATAACAAAAATACCTGAAGAAGAAGCATCAACTTTCTTCTTCTTTAGCTCTTCTAGGTAGAGTTTGCAATTCCCTTTCCAATGACCCAGTTCATTGCAATGAAAGCGAACTCCTTGTTTTGCCTTATTTATGTAGGCCTTAGTCTTATTGGGCTTGGGTTTCCCTTTGCCCTTGACAACAATCTTTGGCTTAGCCTTGCCTTTGCCTTTCCCCTTGTGTACCATGAGCACATTGTTGGTCTTAAGAATACTCTTTTCAACATTCTTCAACATACCAAAAAGCTCATTGATGGACTTTTCCATGTTATGCATATTGTAGTTCATGACAAACTGGTCATAACTACTTGAAAATGACCCTAACCACATCTTCTGCATTTCATTTTTGCTGCCAGTTCCCACACAGCCTTGTGTCTTGTTTTTTGGGTTTTCTTGGTTTTCTTTTGTCGATTGGTTGCAGTACTTGAAATTTTGTCACTTTAGGTACTATTAGTGTTGTTTCCGTTGGAATTGGATGCACAACTAGTATGTATGCTGCTGCAAGTGCTTCTTTTGTGCAGTATCTTGAGCAGTATTGATAAGGGTCTATCTTGTTCTCTTTTGTAACAGCCAAAACATGTCCACAGGGGAACTAATCAATTTGAAACTTATTGCAGGAACATTTCATTTCTTTCAAGCTCACAACATGTTTTTTTCTAGTTCTACACCACCATGTAAACATCTTTAGATGATGGTTTTACCTGCAAGAAAAGTTTGATTATATAAGTTGTTTGAAATGTTTTATGTACTCTTGATGTTCTCAGAATGTACTCATTTGTTCTAAGCATGTTATCGTAATATTCTCAAAATGTACACATTTAATCTAAATATGTACTCACAATGTTCTCAAAATGTACTCAAAACTTGCTTAGTATGTACTCATTTATTCTAAGCATGTACTCGAAATGTTATCAGAATGTACTCATTTATGCTTGCAGCGTACACCATGTTGTTCAGCATCTTCCTTTCATACTTTTCAGTGAGTGTTGTGCATGTGTCTGATGCTATCTTTTGGTTTTTGTTGCTCCATTCTTGTACCAAGGATCTTAGAGCTTCAAGTAAAGCTTTGATTGGTAAGTCTCTTGCTACATTGTTTATGGCATTCATTGATTCTGAAATATTTGATGTCATCAATGATCTTCAATGCTCTTTGAGAACAAAACAACCCACTTCTCATACCCAACATCATTGTGCAAATATATAGGGATTTTGTAGTCTAGCTTTGCTAGCTCTATCATGTAGTAATTAGACCTCTTGAGTGGGTATGCTTTTGCTGCTTTCATGAAAAACTTGGACATAGCTATCCTATTTTTCTTAAACTTTATTTTGAGGTTGTTGAGTAGGTGATATGTGCAGACATATTGTCTAACTCCTGGATAAACAGTTTTTGTTGCCTTTGCAATACTTTCGTGTCTATCATAAATGAAGCACATTCAAATTCTATAATCATATATATGCTTCTTTGAACTTTCTAAAGAACCATTCCCATAATGCATCATTCTCTGAATCAACCACTGCAAATGCTAATGGATATATTAAACCTTTTCCATTATGTGTACAGGCTGTAATTAGAGTTCCACCATAGTCTGATTTAAGGAATGCTCTATCGACAACTACTGTTGGCCTGCAATGTACCCATCCTTGAATAGATGCAACTAGTGCAAAAAAGGTATATAGAAATGTACCACCTTATTTTTTTTTTCTCCAAATGTATTATTGATGACGGGTTTGCACTCTTTAGTAAGTACAAATATGTTGGCAGCTCATGGTATGATTCTGATGGTTTTCTGAGAATTCTTTCCACTACTTTCTTCTTTGCTCTCCATGCCATAATATGGTTGACTTTTAGTCCAAACATGTTGTTCAAATCTTCCTATATCTATTTTAGACCGTAAATTGACTTCACATTTAAGTACTTTTTCTTTATCATTTTGGCAATGAAGCTTGTTGTGATTTGCCTATTGTTGTTGTATCTGTTTTGTATTGAGCAAGTATGCACATTATAAAAGTTTTGTACCTTGAATGTTTTGGTTTTATACACAACTGATGCTTTAAAAAGCCATTTGCATTTTTCATCTCTGCAACTGACTGAGTAGGATCTGCTGCAAGATTTCTTCACTTTGAACTTAAAGTGATTTGTTAATGCATAATATTGTATTGTTGTTTTTACTGCCTCTTTATCACTGAACAACTGCCTTTTTAATCTATATTTGACGTACTTTGTAAATGTCAAATTCTGAATCAGTTTTACAGCCTTCACTGTCCTCACTATCTAAACTTGTCTGCATGTTTTCAACTGTATTTCTTGCAAATGTTGATCTAATTTATGCATGTCTTTTGCGTTTGATTCAGTGATTGAGCTTCCTTTCGTGATTGGTTGACGTACACAGCCTGTGGTGTACTCATTTTCATCTGATATGAGATATTTGATTGGCAACAAGGTGTTTTCATCCTCTTGATCTTCAATGTTGATTTGGTTTTTTGTTATCAAAATGCAGAGGGGGTACTTTCTGAAATCATCTTCCTTTTTTTTAGAGCAACGTAGAAAGAGAGGCTTAAGTCATCAACAATTTCAAATGCTAGATAATTTTCCTGCACTTGGTACTGGATGGTCATTGAGGAGTTCTCCACGTCTTCACAAATGTTAGGAAATTTTGTTACATAGGGTGGAAAAAGTTGCAAGAGCTTATGCGTTGAATTCCCTTGACGTTGAAGTTTTTGAAATTCCCATCATTATCCCAGTTTCCTCCATGTTATAGAATAATTGTTATTTCGTCCATTTTTATAAGTTCCTGCAATGAAAAAAGTAGAAAATGTTATATGTATTGATTTGTACACATTTTGTTCTCAGTTTGTACTCATTCCATACAATTGACTAAATATGGACATAATGTACTCATTTTGTACTCATATCTAAATTAGCTAAATCGAACAAATTGCTCTCGGTTTTCACTCATTTTAAAAGACAGTTTGGTAAACAAAATTGTCTCGTTTTGTACTTGTTTTGATGTTCTGATTTTGTACTCATTTCTTAATAAAGTAGACAAGATTGATCTCATTTTGTAATCGTCTCAAAATTGTCTCGTTTTGTACTCATTTCCAAAAAAATGATATTCATACATGTATCAGGCTAGTTGTTTTTTGATTTTTTATCTGAGATGTTGCATACGTGATTATGTTCTCTAGTTTTTTAGGATGACTGTGTGCACTCATTTTTTGTATATGTAAACCTAAGTTTTTTTATAGTTTTTGAGCATCAGTAGTAATTGTTAGCAGTATTTGTGAGATTGTACCTTTTTTCGCTTTCTATTTGAATGAATTATGCTGGTTTCTGTCTTCCTAAATCAATCTTCATTGTCGTTCCTGATAGGCGAATGAATGTACTATGACATCTATATAAATATTTCTATTCTAGAGTATTGAAGAAGAGTTTTGGATCTTTGGCATACCTATTTTTGTGGATGTTTGTTTGATATTTAGCGAGTGAGATGTCGATCTTGATCTCTGATTTCTGTTATGCCTGTTTTGGAATGATTCTGATCGGATTTGGATTATGTTGCTTGTTTTCGTTTTTAGACGTGAGAGTCTTACGAGCTTTGCGATTGTTAAGGAGATTTGAGAGACATTTTTGGTTTTTGAAGTTGAGTAGGTGTTGGAATCTTAGCGTTTAAAGGGGTATTTATATTTGTCGACACCGGACCCTAGCGAGCGAATAAAATTATGGGTTTTGAAAATAGGGAGTCGCCACCAATCTTTTTTTTTAGGTGCGATTAGCCACCTAAAAATTAAAAATCAGGTCTACGTTCAAAGAGGGTTCGGGAGTACGGTTATATTTAGGGAAGAAACCAATTTCACCTCTATGACATTCGTTCAAAGAACGATACCTCTAATTATGTGTTAATAATCTTTGATTGGAATTTTTATTAAAATGAATTTATTTATTTTATTGGGGGCATTGGCTTTTTGGGAAACTGGACTTCAACTCAGGGTGATATCCCAAGCGCCTACATACCCACGTTTTTATACGAAATCAAAGCCCACGTAATTCGACCCAATGATAAGGGGAAGAACCGAATAAATTACTCGAAGAAAGTTAAATTATGTCGAGATCCTTTGCAATTGGTGAAAAGCCATTTCTTAGAAACTTGTACAATTTCACTCATCATGATGTAAAATTCTCCTTGAGAAATATTCAATTCAAGGAATGGGATGAAAATGGAGATATTTTTCTTTTATATTTTTATTATATTCGATTTGACCAACAGAACTGGAGAAATCAAATTTTACTTTTATAACCCAACCAACCAACTGGAAGGATTAATGTGATTATTTAATTTGGATTTTCCAATGAATTGGTAAAATTTGATTGGTAAGGCTACTATATATTTTTATTTATTATATTTATTATTCTATATATATGGATTTTCCAACCAACTGGAGAAAACCTATAATTGTCAAAAAAAAGCCTTCCAATCAATTGGAAAGACTTTATTTATTTATTAGTGTATATATTTTACCAAAGATTTTCCAACCAACTGGAGAAATTCCGGCTATTATCACTGATTTATAATTTTATTAAGATTTTGAACTTAAATTTATTTAGTATAATAATAAAAATTAAATTTTAAATAGATTAGACATTTTGGCTCACAATTGTTAAATCCCAAGTTTAAAAATAAACGTTCAAATAAACAAAAATTCACATATGGATTTATTGGCCCAATTAAATCAAGCCATAACCTAAAACAAACCAAACCAAATTAATGAAAACCAAATCAGTAAAACCAAACCGAACCAAATCAAACCAACCACAAATACAACCATTTAGCAGTTAACCAAACCAATCAAACTGAGATTCCAACCAAAACTAATGCATAAAAGCTTAACCGAACCCAAACCGGCTAATAACCACTCAAATTAAGCCAATCATTAATACAAAATAAATCCAACCAAAACCAATAGGCCTTAACTAATACAAACTAGCTCATTTAGACAAATCAATAAGGCCAAACCAACCTAGCACAAACAAAAAAAAAAGCAACTTATGAATGTTTAATGTCACGACCCATTTTTGGGATCATGACCGGCGTACGAGGTGGACCTTCTATTAAAGCCCGGCTCATCCTACACAAGCCTTCCAAAGAATCAGAATTGCTACCCATCATTTAATTTCTGAAACATTTATGGAAAAACATTTATTAATTTAAAACAGATTTATATATAAACCAATATATAAATAAATACCAAAATGTATATATAATATACTCTGGTAAAATCAGATACAATAAATATATCAGAGTATACATGCAACCCAACACCCACAGTAATCTGGTACAGAGCTATAAAAAAATCAAAGAAGCCCAAATAATAGGCATCACTAACCAAAATATCTCCTCATGGGTGTCTGTGATGCAGAATGATCGCCGAAACTAAAATCTGTGCACCTGGAAGATAGAATCATCCAAAAACGGAAATAAAACAAGGGTTAAACCCAATGAGGAATAACACTCCAGAGCACCTCATGCGTGCCTCACAGAGTCTGTTTTGAAAACAGTTTCCAAATACCACAAGCAGTATTCATAAGTATATATATATATACACACTATAAAATAATAGCCTTTCAAAAATCATTTCGAACTCATTTTCACATAAGGCAAACAACATGCATGTAGGCGTAATAAAATCATTTAAGATTTTTCAATCAACATTTTCATGTCAAAACATATACAAGCGATATGAGACTAAGCAAGCGTGATATGGACTCTACCATATATCACGAAGTGTGTGGACCAGC
>CAODLS011718460.1:0-11537 GCA_948243855.1 Flueggea neowawraea | reverse complement strand
AAAAAATTTTGGTGTCGATGGATGTTACTTTTTTGGAAAACAAAAAATTCTTACTTCAGGGGGAGATTCAAAGTCAGAATCAGGTAGAAGAAAAGAATTTTTTGGATCCTTTACCTATTGTGATTTTTGATGTCATTGACATTGTTGATAAATAATGACCCAATCTTAATGTGTCAAACAATACTGACTCTATGAAAGGGTGAGAAATACTACAATTTGTTCCTAAGGAACAAAATAAGGAGCTTCGTGTTTATTCTAAGAGGAAGACTCAACAAAGGACTAGAGATACATCACCTCGCCCACTACAGAACCAATCAAACTCTTCGGAGAATGAATTTGGAAACACATCCAGTCAAGGTAATCCTCTTGCTACCCTTCCTCATTTTGTTTTGGAAACTGATCAGACTATTATCAATCCTGATCAGGGTGTCACTAATGATAGTCCTGATGAATTACCTCTAATTTGCATCTTTTTATAGCAGTTACGAAAGGGAAAAGAGTTTGTACTAAACATCCTTTGTCTAACCACCTCTCATATGGTAAACTTTCACAAACCCATAGATGTTTTGTCTCTAAGGTAACCAATGTGTTTATCCCTAGAAATATTAAAGAGGCACTAGCAGATCTGAATTGGAGGGCATCTGTTATAGAAAAGACAAATGCTCTTGAGAAAAATAGGGCTTGGAAGTTAGTTGAGGCTTTTGAAGGACACAAGCTTGTTCGATGTAAGTGGGTGTTCACAGTAAAGTTTCGAGCTGATGGAAGCGTGGAACGACTGAAATCAAGATTGGTAGCCTAAGGGTTTACTCAAACATATGGGATTGACTATTAGGAGACATTTGTTCCAGTGGCCAAGGTAAACACTATCAGAATTCTCTTATCTTTGGTTGCTAATTATGACTGGATATTTCACCAACTTGATGTTGAAAATGCCTTCTTGAATGAAAATTTATAAGAAGAGGTTTTTATGGATTTACCACGTGGTTTTGAGAAAACATATGGAAGCAATAAGGTGTGCAGACTTAGAAAGGCCTTGTATGGCTTGAAGCAATCACCAATGGCATGGTTTGACAGGTTTGGGAAAGCTGTGAAGAGTTATGGATACTGTCAAAGTCAAGCCGATCATACTATGTTTTATGAGAAATTGGTCTCATGCAAGATCTCCATCCTTATTGTGTATGTAGATGATATTATACTAGCTGGAGATGATGTTGATGAAATAAGGAACTTAAAGAATCAATTGGCTCGAGAATTTGAAATTAAGGACCTGGGACATCTAAAGTATTTCCTAGGCATAGAATTTGCAAGATCAAAGGAAGGAATATTTGTTAACCAGAGGAAATACATTCTAGACCTTTTTATTGAAATATGACTACTTGGCTGTAAACCAGTAGAAACTACTATTGAAATTAATGCAAAGTTTGAGCCAGCTGAACCTAAAGATGTTTTTGACAAAGATAGGTATCAGTGGCTGGTATGAAGGTTGATATACCTATCACATATTAGACCGGATATAGCCTTTACAGTCAGGATAGTAAGTCAGTTTATGCATGCCCATGGTCAAAAACATCTCAATGCTATGTATAGAATCTTAAAGTACTTGAAAGGTACTCCATGACAGGGCTTAATGTATCAAAAAAGGAACCATCTACAAGTAGAAGTTTATACTAATGCAGATTTGGTAGGAGCTCAGTTGATAAGAGATCAATTTTTGGCTACTGCACATTTGTAGGAGGAAATTTGGTTACTTGGCATAGCAAGAATCAAAATGTTGTAGCAAGAAGTAGTATAGAAGCTGAGTTCAGAGCTTTGGCACATGGAATTTGTGAAGTTTTGTGGATAAAAAGGGTGTTGGAAGAATTGGGTGCTCCTATTTCTGTTCCTATAAGGGCTTATTATGACAACAAGACAACTATCTCTATTGCACACAATCTGGTTCTACATGATAGGACCAAACACATTAAAGTTGACAAGCACTTCATAAAAGAGAAAAATTGAGAAAGGGGCAACTTGTATTCCATATTTGCCTACTTCACAGCAGAGTGAGGGCAGGTATCCTAACAAAGGGACTAAACAAGAAATAGTTTGAGTACCTTGTTATCAAGCTGGCCATGGAAGACGTTTACAAACCAGCTTGAGGGGAAGTGTTGAGAGATGTTCTAGTCCTATAAGTTAGCTAAGTCATATCAAAAAAATATTTTCTATATAGCTATTGTTTCCTAGATTAGATGTTTGTACAACACTATAATCCTTGTACCATTGTAAAGAATAAATATACGACAATACGCTTATCTCTGTTCAGGTATTATTTTCTGGTGTTTGTCCGTCCCCTGAAGAAGGTAAGTTAAGCACATATTAGTTTCTTTCTTTAAGGTTTTAAGTTGAACAGATTTTGTTGGTTTGAAATTGAATTTGATGATGATAAATTTTTTATTGTTATTTGTTGATTGAATGATTGTTGAGATTATATATGTTGAATGATGTTAATTGTTGAATTCCTTTGAACTGAATTTGATTGACTTAAATTTATGACTAGGGACACCAAAAATTGCAAGACTCAACGGTTTTGCTAGCGTTTGAACTGTTGAATCAATGTCAAAAAACAATCCTCCCTCAAATATGTCCAATGATTTTTCTCTGACCAAAATCGAGACATCTCGATCAAGAATGTGAAGGCAAAAGATTTTGATTGAAAAACGCGGTGCAAACAGTTTATCCAACTCGAATTTTAAAGGTAATCTTATTTTTTTTAATTGTATTTGAAACAATCAAATTAGTTAATAATAATCATTCATTCATATATTTCACTTTTTTAGGCAACAATATATGTGTTGGCAGGCCTCTGTCGATCACGTCAGAAAATCGATCCTCATCAATTATGGTAGGAACTCAAACAAACAAAAGTGAATCGTCCCAATCAAGGTTGAAGAGAAAGCTGATCATGATGAGAAAACGTGGAAAAAACAGAGTGTGCACTTACACTTTCCAAGGAAAAGGTAATCCCATGTTTGGAGGAACAAAATATTTAATCGTTTTTATTGTAATCAGGGTAATAGTATATATATTTATTTGAAGATATGAGATGTTGTTGTTTCTAATACATTTTAGTTTTAAGACCTAAAATTATGTTTTTTTTTTGTAATTTGTTAAACTGAATGTGCCATGTAGAAAATGGGATCTCAATACATCAATCTCACCTAATTGGAGGATCCAGGTAAAGGTCTAAAAATCGAACCGAAACTGACGAACCCGAATCTGACCGGTTAAACCCTGTCAAAATCAGAACCGGATCAGAATCGGAACCAGCCGACCAAAACCGGAGGGTTGCGGTTTAGGTTTCGGTTCAGGTTCAACCCCTCTAGAAACCATCGAACCGCCGGTTTGAAACCAGTTTGAAGGACTGTTGGAACCGCCAGTTCCAACGGTCATATCCATTTTTTAATTTTTTTTCTTTTTTCAATTCTATAAATACTCTTACTCCATTTCTACTAATTTTATACCATTTTTTCTCTCTCAATCTCAATCTCTTCTACACTCTCACTCTCTCAAAATTTTATTTTTCTCTAAATTGCTCATATTAATTATTTATATATTTTATTATTGCAATTACGCTTTCTATATTTGATGAGTTTTTTTAAAATTTTGTTTAAAATTATGTGATGTAATTACTAGTAGAATAGTTAATTTGTTTGAAAATTATTAAAAAAAATAGAATACAATGTATTATCAGTACTATAGTTAATTATTAAATATAAAAAAATTTACAAACTGAAAAAAAAATTGACTGGATAAAATAACGAATTAAAAACAAAATTTCGGAAAAAAAAAAAAGAAACCGAATCGGCAGTTGAATCAGTCAAAACCGGTCAAAATGGTAACCAAAACCGAAATTGAACCGAAACTAGATCAAACCATAGAAACCACGGTTTGGTTCCGATTCTTACATTTCACAAACCGGAACCGGCTGTTCCGGCAACACCTAAAGATGTTCTCCTAACTTATATGTGTTTGGTCTGTTCTCTGCAGCTGACTTCTCTCGCTCCGCTGTATTTGTTAATCTCCATTTACATTTTTTGATGTTCATATATATGCACACATAAATTTTGAAATTCCAGAAGTGAGGGCAGACACAGAACTGAGAATGATTCAGAGACTTGTTGTAATGTTGCGAGCTGGTTCTATTTCATCAAAGGTGATATCTGACTTGTTCCTTTTCTTATTATCATTTATTTACATGAATGATACGTATGTTTATGTTAAGCAAGGTGTTGAACTCGACATATGTATTGCATGTGTGTGTGTATATGCAATGGCCAGGTTGAAGCTCATAGCTATGTCACAGCAAAGGCTGCAACTTGTCTGCAACAAGTTTGTGCACCGTCTTCTTACAAGTACCTGCATATTCCAGAGCACTCTTTTGCTGCTGTGTTATGCAGCTTTGGTTCTTCTTAAATGCATGGAACTAATTTAACATCTTAAACAATTCATTTTGTCTGGCAAGTGATGATGAGTATGCCGAAATGGATTGGGACAATCTTGGATTTGGTATGGTGCCAACTGATTATATGTACATGACAAAGTGTTCAAAAGATGGGAGTTTTGAGTAAGGTCAGCTTTGTCGTTATGGGAACATTAAGTTGAGCCCTTGTGCAGGAGTCTTAAATTATGGACAGGCAAGTTACTCCTGACCTTACTTGTAAGTGATGGTATCTTTTAGACATTACATAATATGTATAGTGCAAAACTCTCAGTTCCTAATCTCTTCAGGGACTAATTGAAGGCACAAAAGCGTAAAGAAAGAAAGATGGTCGTGTTCTTCTGTTTCGTCCAGAACAAAATGCTATCCGCATGAAGTTGGGTGCTGAAAGAATGTGCATGCCTTCTCTCTCAATCGATAAATTTTTTGAGGCATTGAAACAATCTGTTCTTGCTAATAAGCGCTGGGTATGTAATGATCTATCTCCCCTTTCCATATCTGGAAACATGATCGATTCAAAAAGTATTCTTATGTTTCTATGTGTAATTTAAGGTTCCTCCTCCGGGAAAAGGAATTTGTACATTAGACCATTGCTTATGGGAAGTGGTCCTGTGTTGGGTGTGGCACCAGCTCCTGAATACTAATTCCTCATTTATGCTTCCCCAGTCGGAAACTATTTCAAGGTGAGAAATTCTTTCTTTCGTTTGTTTTTCCTTTTAATTATGATGATTAAGCTTTGAGTTTTCAGCGGACGGTTCATATGATTCTTCATTTTTTCTGCGCAGGAAGGTCTGGCACCATTGAACTTATATTTTGAGGATGAGTACAACAGTGCTTTTTGTGGTGGAACTGGAGGAGTGAAAACAATAGGCAATTATGCTCCTGTAAGTGATTCTCCTCTTCATGTATGTGTTTCTTTTTGTGGTTAAGATTGCTGTAAAATCATTTTCTGGTCTTTGTTTTCCAGGTATTGAAAGCAATGAATAAAGCAAAAAACGGGTTTTCTGATGTCCTCTACCTTGACTCTGTTAACAAGTATTTAGAGGAAGTCTCCGCTTGCAACATTTTCATTGTCAAGGTACCAAATAAAGTTTAAACTATTAACATTCCATCATAAGTGATCGAGCCACGCAGATAGAAGTGAGAGCTGAGAAAAACACCCGACCAATAAATCATAAGAAGAACACATATTAATTGGTTCCAACCTATAATTTATTATCAGTTATTGTTTTGTTTATTCAATCAGTATGAATTTAACTGGACTTTTGTATCTTCTAAGGGCAATACTATCTCAACTCCAGCTACAAACGGCACAATTCTGTCAGGAATCACCAGGAAAAGCATCATAGACATTGCTTTTGATTATGGTTACATGGTGATCGATCTGCCACCTCATAAGATAAGCATCATTTTCTTGAAGTAAATTTTAAGATAGGCTTTCAACAATATGTTGCAGGTTGAGGAACGTATTATCTCAGTGGATGAATTGACGGATGTTGAGGAAGTCCTCTGCACTGGGACTGCTGTCGCTAACTCTGTATCCCATAAACTGTACGCAACCCTTGTAGGAATTCAGATGGGTGTGATTGAGGATAAGAGAGGTTGGACTGTAGAGCTACATTAAGCTCTCTTGTCGTACTAAAATTAGTTTCTTTCGTATATCTATAGTGATAATGATTTATCAGTGTCATGTTTGAGAGCCATTTGCGCAAATCAAAGCAAATTGCCAATGTTATGTTTCATGTTCGGACTTGATATGGAAGATACTTTTGTGCCGACAAAAGAATTGGTGTGTGTGTGTGTGTGTGTGAAGTGAAGCCATCATGAAAGCGAGTGTAAGGAAAATGAAATTCCAATTATTAAAGGAGGAGGTGTTTAGAATTAAGTTGCTATTCTGCTATAAACTTCTAGTTCTGTCTGTTTCTACAGATAGCGCTTATCCATACAAACTGCTAGTGCAATAAACGTTGGATCTGATCCATTGAACAAGAGGATTGATCCTTTCTTTCTAATCTTTGTAAGATAATGTCAAATATATCCATTGTGTCATCATCACAAAAAAGTTCGAACAGGCCAATATAGGACAGCTAGAAAAGTCAGACACATTGGTAGTCTTTTTATAATTCATAGTATCTGTCTTGTATCTATTTGAAATGATCCAACGTGGAATCACTCACACAACTCCATCACGTTGACAATGAAATTGTGTATCGTTTACCTAATGCATGAAAAAGCTTCTACGACGAAACCGCATCATATTGGGGGCACTCGCCAAGAATTAATGGAAAACGAAATTTTGCTTATCGAACTATTTGTCTATCAGTGAGTTTTAGGAAGAACTGTATTACACGTCTGCGAGTAAATTTTTATGTTTTGTCAAAACTTTTAAGATATTGCATTATGAGTGGTTGTCACTTATATTCTATGAATAAACTATAAATAATCAAAGATAGAGAATAAAATGTTACCGATCATGTTTTGTTGAATCAACAAGTCTAGAGAAAAATTATGCGGTTCACCTATATTGGTATGCAATATTTCTTCGGTATAGTCATGGACTCATGGTATGTTCAATTTCCCATAATTGTTGATTCACGGTATAATTTTTCTTATATACGGTTTTATATTTTTAAATTCACAGTGTCTGTTTCCATGAAATATAAACATATTTTAGACAAATATTCAACAAATTAAAAAAATATAGAACGTATATATATTAAACAAAAATAAAAACATGTAGAGATATTATAAAAGTTTTAAACATGTTATAAAATATGTTGAACATATATATATTTAAACATTAACTAAATCTACATAATTTTTTAACAAGATTTAAACGTTCTTTAAACAAGTTCTAAATAAGTCTTAAACAAATTTGAATATGTTTGTTGAGACCATGAATTTATAATTTATAATGTTAGATGTGTGCGCTGAAGTTTTTAAAATTTCGGCTTAAAATATTGAAAGTGGGTCTCGTAAATTTGTAATTTATAAATATGACATGTATATGTATTTGGTCCCAAAGTCTAATTTTCAACATGTTACTCTCAATCTTGTTTTGCATGCTTCCATCATCTAAGGAAATTCAAGATTACTGTTGACCAAAAAAAAAAGGAATTCCAAGATTACACTATACTGCGTGCCTTTTATTTTTCATGCAACTTGAAAGATATTGAAACATATAAATCACTTAATTATTGAATAATAATTTTATTTTTAATGGTCGACCTAAACGTCCTCCGTCCTCGTATGATGAAATCTTAATATAAGTGTAATAAATAATCAATTTCCAGTTGATTGGCACAAACAGCTCTATCAAGAGTGCAGTCAGACATGGCATATTAATCCAAACCTTTGTCCGAGGATGAAGATCTTATCTCACCAGCTTCTACCTGCTACACGTACTCTTTTTAGACATTCCCACTTTCCATGAATCAAAAATTAAGAATTGAACTAAGCTAATTAAGGTTGTTAACAATTTACAATTAATTGTAAAAAATTATAAAAACAACGTCGAACACTTACGTGCTCGAGTGCTCTATTAATTTATGCTCTCTCTCCACTTTCATGTCCAAAAACTTCTCTGTCTCCTTCCCCTCTCTATTATCCAATTAATTATTCACTGTTTCTTAACCATTAAACTCCTCTGTTTTGGGAGCAGAGTACTCTGCCTTCTCTCTCCCTCTTTCCTCATTATTCATTGCCCAACTTTAATTAAAACAGCACAGAAAAGATTATGGCATCCACAATGATTCGTAGGAGTTCAAATTTATGCATTTTGCTTCAGTCTATAAGATTTAGCTCTTCCTTATCCCAGGTGGGTTCTTGGCATACTTTTATCTTCTTTGATGACATTAATGTTGTCAAAATCTCATACAAGAAAGATTGTTTCTTTTGCTTTTTTCCTCACATTTACTATTCATATTTTTAGTACTTCGCATTTAGATTGTAAGATCGTGTTGAGAAGTTAATTCATTCAATCATTAAAGGTTTCTGACAAGATTGTTCTGTTGCATGCTTACAGTTTGGACATTACAATATTTATACATCACAGGCTGCATCTGGTCTACGACAAGTGACCAAACCATGCGAATATAGGTAATTATCCATAATCAACTTGCACTCACGTAGTGCTATCTGTCTTGTTAAAATCGCGCTTAGGCTCGACCGTCATGCCTTGAGCCCTTGCCTTACATGGACATGGCAGTTACAACGTGACTATTTGGTCCCGCTATACGTATACCCAACTAATTTTAGACCTATCAGTATGTGATACATGACCGATAGGATGAATTTTCATGTGGGTTGTGTGTGGTATCTCTCTTTTCATGCATACTCTAACTTGTTATACTTTACTTTTTCGGATGCAATAGTGAGGATGGATATGCTGATGTTGATTGGGACAATCTAGGGTTCCGTATCACACCAACTGATTACATGTACGTGACCAAGTGTTCCACAGACAGAAAGTTCGAACAAGGACAGCTCAGTCGCTATGGAAATCTTGAATTAAGTCCTGCAGCAGAAGTCCTGAATTATGGACAGGCAAGCAGTAGTTGTTGGTTAATCTTATTCAAAATTTGGATCTTGAACGACACTTACGGTTTAATTTCTGACTGAGGTTGAAATCAAAAATTTATTACATGTTCAGGGGCTATATGAAGGCACAAAGGCTTACATAAAAGAAGATGGAAGCTTGCTACTCTTTCGTCTGGATCAAAATGCCGTACGTATGAAGATGGGAGCTGATAGAATGTGCATGCCTTGCCCTTCCATTGACCGATTTGTTGATACTGTAAAACAAACTGCTCTTGCCAATAAGCGTTGGGTAATTAATACTTCCTCTTCAAACAACTTTCCAAGTTTAATCTTATATTCTGGTACAAGTTACTCAATCTTTGGTAATTTTTCAGACTCCCCCGCCAGGAAAAGGGACTCTGTACATTAGGCCTTTACTTGTGGGAAGTGGTTCAATTCTTGGATTGGCACCGTCTCCTGATTACACATTCCTCATTTATGCCTCTCCTGTTGGTAACTACTTCAAGGTGAGGTTGCTTTTCCCGGTGAAAATTATTTCTTTGTTAGCTTTCTGCAACAATTTTTTATCACTTTATGTTTCTGATGATGGGATGTAGGAGGGTTTGGCTCCATTGAACATATATGTTGAGGAGGAGTTTCATCGCACCTCTCGTGGAGGATCTGGAGGCATAAAATCCATTACTAATTATGCACCAGTAAGTTACTGCAGGCTGGAAACAGATGAGTGAACATGTCCATTTGAAAAGTTCATTCCTGAAACTTTTGTGGAATCAAGGTCTCCTTACAGAACGTTTATTGAATAATGCCTTGTTTTCAGGTTTTGAAAGCAATAGCCAGAGCCAAAAGCAAAGGATTCTCAGATGTTCTGTACCTTGACGCTGTCAATAACAAGAACCTGGAAGAAGTATCTTCTTGCAACATTTTCCTTGTAAAGGTATCTACTGTTCTGGCATTGCACGTTGTTGTCAAATAAATGTGAGTTAGATGTAGCTATTACAGAATCAATAACAGGTTATATGCTTATGATGTGAAACAATTGCAATTTGCAGGACTAGAACTCGTGTAAAATCTCCACGGAAGTTTGTCTTAAGCTAAATTTTCATGTCAATCTGCAGGGTAATGTGATCTCAACCCCTGCTACAAATGGGACGATTCTTCAGGGCGTCACTCAAAAAAGCATCATTGAAATCGCTCGTGATCAAGGCTACCGGGTGACTTTATCTTATCTAACTTCATACTGAAAAATTCCAGCTCTTTGATGTTGGATAAATCCTGACAAAACAGATGAACTGACATCAGGTGGAGGAGCATACTATTCCGGTTGATGAATTGATGCATGCGGATGAAGTATTCTGCACTGGAACTGCAGTAGGTGCTGCCCCTGTGGGGAGTATCACATATCAAAATAAAAGGTAACTTTGATTGTTATATCAGAAATTAAGAAAAGAACATTTCCAGGGCATGAGCACTAGTTTTGCCAGTTGATAATGAGCTAATGAAATTTGTGGACCAACGCCTACAGGGTGGAGTACAAAATGAGATCGAAATTGGTGTCTAAGGAGTTGTACTCAATTCTTGAAGGGATTAAAACAGGTGTCATTGAGGATAAGAAAGGCTGGATCACTGAAATCAGTTAAAGGAACTATGCAGTTAAAATGCGTTGGACTAAAAAGCAGGAGCCGTAAGAACTAAGGGCGTGATCGGAGTGAAAAATATTGTACATACATATATATGGTTACCGCAGCAATAGTGCATAAATTCGATCCAGAAAATAGCTGCTGCTGATTCAGCGGCATTCTTATGTGAATGTATCTTTTTACTCTCGGAGGGAAAACACTCTCTTGTTTTAAATGAAGACACTTATTTTTTCTTGGAGCGATTATACTAGTGCTTCCGCTGCACTAGGTAGCAGAATGTTCTTCTTTATGCGTAAGAACAATTTCATGCCTATAAAACGACAAGTCGTGATAGAACTGCACTTGCGCTGGGATCTGGGCTTGCAAGTTTGCAAGTCTGCGTTGGGGCCGTGGGCTCTGCATGTAATTGGTCACTGCACCAGTGTAATAGAAGAGTTAATTATGAAGTTAATTATCTCATGTGCCCCTGAAAAATTTTGATTTATAATAATATATCTTGTAATTTTTATATTATAATAATAAAATCTTTAAATTTTAATTTATAAGAATGTTATTTTCAAAACTATGAAATTTAAAAATGTCACATTAATGACAATTGAAATATCTTATGGAGAACTCTAGTAAAAATCCTTGGAAACCACCAGTGGAGACCTCTACTGAAGACTCCTGGAGACCATTAAAGACTTTCAGTGGAGGCCTCTATTGAAGACCCCTGGAGACCATTAAAGATCTTTAGTAGAGACTTTTAGAGACCCTAGAGACATATAGAGACATCTATTGGTGATCCTTGAAGACCAAGACCTTTAATGGAGACCCCCTGAAGTTACTAGAGACCTATAGTGACCAGATACAAAGCCATGAAGTTTTTGGCCAGGGGCACACTT
>CAODLS011718440.1:0-12166 GCA_948243855.1 Flueggea neowawraea | reverse complement strand
TTTTTCTTCCCTTCCTTGATGTATTTATAGCCATTCCAATCAATATGATCGTTGGTGATGAGAATATGACCGTTGGAATACATTTCTGTCCGTTGCAGCTTTCTGGGTTGATGATTCACTCGAGTGACACATTTTTCTTACTCGAGTGATATGATTCACGGATTAGTCGAGTGACACTTCTTGTTACTCGAGTGACACCTTGAATTTTGACTTACTCGACTGACTCTTTCTGATTACTCGAATGATAAGCTTCAGCTCATATCTCATTCCTTTGTTCTTCGTGCATTACTAGAGTGATGACTTCTGGTTACTCGAGTGAACTAAGACATCTATTACTCGAGTGAACTTCATTGTTACTCGAGTGATCATTGCATCCAGTAGCCTCCGGAAGTCCGAAAGATGCATTATTCGAGTGAGGCTTTGACAATGTCATTTTGTTCATCATTAAAACATAAAAGGATATTAATGTTGATAACCCTTGATCCAACACCTTGTGGTTTAAAAATAAAAAAAGGGTGTTGTGCTTCATCTTCCTCACCCTCAGTGCCTCCCCCTTCCAAGCTCCAAGTCTCCAACAATAGCGGACTTTCCTCGAAGCCCCTCTGGATGGAGGCTCTAATGGCTCTCCTATGACGCCAGTGGATGGCCCGACACCCACTAGTCCATTGGTGGCTCCACCACTGACTACCGGTACCATTGATGACCCCAGCGTCGCCGCCTGCGATGTCTGCGGTTGTTGCTGCTGCGATGCCGGTTCCTATGCCATTTCTGGATCGAACTCAAATGCGAACAAATCCTAGGGTTTTAGAGACTTTTAGAGAGAGAAAGACGATGTATGTCAGGTTCGATCTTTTGAGTGTGGAGGAGGGTTTTGAGATTTTCGGTTCGTGTGATTGGTGTGAGGGTGGGGGCTAGAATGAGCGGTTCGTGTTAACGGCTTTAAACTACGAACTTGTTGGGTTTCTTTCATTTGGACGACAAGACAAATAAGTCAGATGGATGAAGTGGCAGAGAGGCAGTGAAGGTGGAGTAGAAGAGAGAGAGATGGGAAGAGAGGAGGCAATTGTGTTGCAATTGAGTTTGTTTTAGAGATGAAAATGGTGTTCAATTGTTTTTTTAGGGTTTCAATTTTTTGTCATTTTTGGCTAGTGTTAATTTGTGATTTGGTTTGCTTGCTAGCGTGAATCTAATGTCTCAAGCCACGTGGAATGTGTTTGCTGAATCAGGCCAGTCTTGGTATGCTGAGTGAAAAAAAATAAAACTTAGATATCTTAAGTGAACAAAACAAAATTTAGTATTACATCGTAGCATTTTAAAAAGTTCAGGTACAAGTGAAGTGAAATTAACTCGCAGAATAGAATCACTAAAGTACTTGCCGTAATAGCTTACCAAAAAATTTGAAAGGGACTGAAAATTACACCTGCCAATTAAAACATGCATTGAAGAGGCATATTCCACGTCGTAGCCTTGGTCAGAACACGACGCATTTGCCAAAATCTGATCTCAAAACATCCAACTCAGTTTCCATTTCCAATAATCCATAATAAGCATGTTCATTTAACCTGACGCTGACACCCATATTCTCTACACAATCTTTTTGGTAATAAATTTATGCTCATAAATTTTGACATCATTATTACTGCCACCTCGCCTAAACAGGGTCAATAAAGATTACACACTACTCTACTCCTTTCTCTATATTCCTGAAGGAAAATCAATGGAGGCTGTGACTAATTTTCTTCCTGGTTTGCAAGCCATGCCCTATGCAACTCCTGCTGCTGTTGGTGGGTTGGTCTTTTCCGTTCTCTTTTACAGTAGGTTCATCTCCCATCAAAAGAACAACTCAGGCCTTCCTTCTGTGCCAGGTACACGTTTTATGTCACTAGAATTTAAATGGGTTTGCTTGGAATTCTGGGTTAATTAAGTTACTGCTGAGTGAACTTACTAACAGTATACAAGAGTTGTGATGATTGAAGCATGATAATGGGTCTGGTGCAGAGGTACCAGGGTGGCCAGTGATAGGGAATTTGCTGCAACTGACGGAGAAGAAACCCCACAAGACGTTCTTGAGGTGGGCTGAGACTTATGGTCCAATTTACTCAATTAGAACTGGGGCTTCAACTGTTGTTGTTCTCAATTCCACTAATGTTGCCAAAGAGGTTTGGTTTTAGCTTTCTATGTTTTCACTTGAGTCAAAGATACGATCTTTTTAGCTCTCATCATAGTTACCGGCCATTGATTTACTTTCTTCGATTTATTATTCTTCATGCTTTATTTTTCGGGAATAACTGTTTTTTATTAATATTGTTGTTAATTTTTGGCATCTATGTGGGTTAAAACATTGGTTGGTGTTGGCAGTTGAGTTGTTCATTTGACAAACAGAAGTGAACGTTGAATAGGATGCTCTATGTTTACATGTACCTGGTTTCTAGTTACGGCTTGAAGTAGCATCGACAATTATCTATTTGTGGCATCTGGTTTAGAGACAAGATTTGTTGAGACTAGAATTTTGTATAATTTCAGGCCATGGTGACCCGATATTCGTCCATCTCTTCAAGAAAACTTTCAAAGGCCTTGACTGTTCTCACCGATAACAAATGCATGGTTGCAACAAGTGATTATGATTCGTTTCACCACATGGTGAAAAGATATTTATTGTCAAATGTGTTGGGGAGTAATGCTCAGGTTAGCTTCTGTAACCTCATATTTTATTAATCTGTTTTACTCTGATTAAATGATTTCTGTTAAATAACTATTGTTTCTGTCTTATTTTTAGAGACAACATCGGTGCCACAGAGATACATTGGTGGAAAACATTGTAAGCCAATTTTATGAACATGTGAAGACTTGTCCTCAGAAAGCTGTAAATTTCCGAGAAATATTTGAATCGGAACTATTTGGGTTGTCACTGAAAGCAGTGAGTGAATGAGTATTTTTGTTTTTAAAGTGGTTTTTTGCATTTTCTTTTATGAATTTCTGTGGCATGATTAGTAATGAATTTGAAAAACATTTCAGGCTCTGGGAACAGATGTGCAGTCTCTATAAGTTGATGAACTCGGGACCACATTGTCAAGAGATGAAATTTTTCATGTTTTAGTTCTTGATCCAATGGAGGGAGCGATTGATGTAGATTGGAGGGATTTCTTCCCATATTTGGCATGGATTCCCAACAAGGGCTTAGAGATGAGAATCGAACGAATGTATACACGCAGACAAGCAGTAATGAATGCCCTTATAGAGCAACAGAAGAAAAGAATTGTTTCGGGAGAGGTAGCCTTTTTTTGCATTTTCCATTGCAGTTTCTCCTAAAGCCTATATTCTTTTCTAATTTGGTTTGTATTTGAACAGAAAAAGAATAGCTATATTGACTTCTTGTTATCCGAGGGCAAATCCCTAACACTGAAACAAATGAGTATGCTTGTATGGGAGACAATTATAGAGACTTCAGACACAACTATGGTCACTACAGAATGGGCCATTTATGAACTTGCTAAAAACACAATCTGCCAGGTTTTCCTTATTTACCAATAACTAGCTTGCATATTCCTATTGGGTTACACGCACAATTTCATATTAATTTCCTCTGTTTGATAGGATAAGCTTTACCAACAACTCAAAAGCGTATGTGGGTCTAATAAGGTTATGGAGGAGCATCTTTCCCAACTTCCTTATTTAAATGCTGTATTTCATGAGACTATAAGAAAGTACACTCCGGCTCCAGTCATACCTCTGCGATATGTGCATGAAGATACGCAAATAGGTGGTTACTACATTCCCACAGGAAGTGAGGTCAGTAAATTTGCCTTAACAGTTATCATGTACTAGTTACTCTATTTGATGCGGAGTTGTATTTGCATTTGCAGATTGCAATTAATATATATGGATGTAACATGGACAAGAGTCAATGGGAAAATCCTGAAGTGTGGAATCCTGAGAGATTTCTTGATGGTAGAGATGATCCCATGGACTTGCACAAGACAATGGGTTTCGGAGCTGGAAAGAGGGCATGTGCAGGGGCTCTACAGGCGATGCTAATAGCGTGTACATCTATTGGCAGACTGGTTCAGGAATTTAAGTGGGAACTGAGAGATGGAGAGCCAGAAAACATTGACCAATGTGGACTCACAACCCGAAAGCTACATCCTTTGCATGTCATCATAGTGCCAAGAAGTTTATGAGAAGAACATGGCAGCTTCAGCAGCCCCTCTGTTCCTGGGCAAACCGCAGTCCTTTGAGGCATTTAGGTATATAGTCTTATCTAGAGAAACATGCGAAGAGCATTGTGACATGCAGCAATAAAAGTAGGACTAGCATAGGTTTATTGATTTTGCATCTCAATTTTTTTCTAAGTTAATAACCGTTGCCAGCAGTTTAGATCTGCTAAATTCTCATGCCATCTTAATGTTGCCTTTTCTTCTGTTATTGGGCGATGCTTTGGGAGGCAATTGATAGTTTTCTGAAAATTGAAATGCTTGGTGGAAAAATTGTCAAAGAAGTGCCTATAAAGCCGCAAGTCTGGAGGATCTTGAGCATGTAAGTTTGTCCTGGGATAGTTTCTAAGATTAGTTTAAACTGTTGGAGCCTATAGAAGATCATTTGTTTCGTACACGCAGATCATGATCGCCTAGGTAGAATAAATGACTATAATCCACACAAACGACTGCCGAATTTGCAAAATTTACCGAAACAGCGAGCACCTACTTTATGCAGACTTTTGCTATTGGTGAGCAAAAGAGAGGACCCAGTCGTCATCATCCATCCAGACAATGGTAAAAATGCATGGTCGTTCTCACTAGTAGAAAACTACAGGTATTATATGGAGGTACGTGTCTAACGCAGTGACGGAACTACTAAATGACCAGAGGGTGTCCAGGCACGCACTAGCGTAGGAGGAAGGCCATGGGAGACCTTACCCGGCGGGACTCCGCCACTAAGGCGACACCCACTACATGGGAGGAAGGGTCGACATTATTGGAGTTTGGAGTTGGAGACACCAAGCGTTTGGAAGACGAAACACAGTTGCCCTTTTTTAAATTTTTAAACTATAGGGTAAAACGACGTTATTTCGCCCTATGATTTAAAAAACATATATAAATCAATGGGACGAAATGATACTGCAATAAAAAAATAATAATAAGTGACAAGGCAAAATAGTGCATTTTGCCTTGGTCACACAACAAAACATAAGGGCTAAAAAAGAGGCTCGTGGCTCACTCTCATCCAAACCAGTTCTATCACGAACCAAAATCGGGTCATACCGGCGTATAAGGCGAACTGTCTGTGGGAGCCGGTTCATCCTGCACAAGCATTAGAATACAGAACAAATACCCAAATACAGTTATTAGCCAAATTAAAACTGTTTTAACAAAATATGTTTTGAAATAATATTCTCAAATATTAATAACATAAAATCATTAAAATACATATATAATAAATAAAACAATTTAAAATATTTCAAATTTAAATACATGCCATACCCCACTACTCGGTATGTGGAGCATCTAATAGAACTAAAAGTCGAGCCCGAACAACAGGGCACTCACTGTTGACAAAAGTCCTTACTGAGTGCGGAAGATCAACAACCGCTATAAAGTACCTGAAGGAAAAAGTAAACAAAGAACAAAGAAAAGAAAGGGAGTCAAACCCAGTGAGGGATAACACTCCAGAGCGGCTCTTGGCCTCACAAAAACTATTTTGAAAACAGTTTTGAAACACATCGCATGCAGATATATGTGTACGTACATATACACACTATATACTGAATAATACTATTTTTGAACACTATTTCGAAAACTTTCGCAAACAATGCATACAACATACAATGTAAGAATTTATAAAAAAAAATATTTTTCCTAATAAAATATTTATCTTTCAAAATAGAAAATAGCAAAAACTATTTCCTTTCAAAAGTTTTGCCAAGACTTGTTTTCTTTTTCCCAAAATAGCATCAGACAGAAAATTTCCAAATTTATTTTCAAACAAAATATTTCCAAAATATTTTCAGACAAAAATATTTTCAGACAGAAATCATTTTCAGACAAAAATATTTTCAGACAGAAATCCAACTCAATGGGACCAGATACAGACATATATCAGAAGTGTAGTAGGGCTACCCATCAGATCAGACATACATGGTTTGGTCGGACTCACGACTACCATTTAACCCTGGTAACTGGGACCTTGACAGGGCATTAGTATACCAAAGACTACGCTACCTCGTAATTAGGTGTCATATATCGTTATGTTTTTACCGAAAACATAGCGAAGTATAAAAGCTATCTCAAGCTTTTAGACAAAATATTTATCCCAAAAAAATATTTCAAAGCACAAAAATGCATTCATTCTTTTCAGACCAGAACAAAATATCTATTTAGAAAACATTCTTAAATCCAAAAAGAATATTTTCTACAAAGGTTTTTTGAAATCTATACAAGAGATTTATTTTCAAAATTAAATAAATATTAAATCATAATATTTATTTTCAAACACCTTTAAAATTTCCAGAGGAAAAATCTATTTTCACACAGAGGTTTCATATAGACAGATTTTAGAATTCTTATCATTTAATTATACCAGATTACATACAAAGAGTCAGATACAACAAAAACGATATAATTTAGAAGATACAACCTACGTGTCTGAAGCTATCATCCACTCACCTGAAAACTGAGCTAATAATCCAGTTGAGGTCCACTATTGAAGGATTGATTACCTTGGAAACTTAACAGAACTGAGAACAGACACAGATTACAAATGAGTCAAAAACTATATTGTGGCAAATACAGAATATGAATGCAATGCAATGCATGACCCAACCTGAGCCATTATCAGAATCCTATCATAAACGACGACCTATCGCTCTCGTGACGGAACCATACTCTCAAAACACCAAAAACCCATATTGATCATACCCAATGTTTCTAGCTACGCAAACCAACTCTAATCAACCTCAGAAACTCAAATCTATAGTTGGTTTCACCAAAAAAAAACTCCAAATCATCACGAATTTTCCTCCAAAAATTTAGATTTCCCTAACCCAAAGGAATGAATCATTAATTCACAACACCCAACTCATATCTATGTATTTCCAACTCCAATATATCAAGATCTAACAAAAATAGCTCCAGATCTAAGAGAAAAATCATCAAAACCCGAAACCTTAACTCAAGAACAAACCCATTTCGTTCAAACTCAAAAATCTCCAAAACCAAAGTTAGATCCTTACATTTCGGACCTCTAACAATTGAAATCAACCATCAAATAACTCGCATTACAACATAAATCAACAAATCTAACCCTCACCACAATTTCGGCTCCAAACCCTAAATGAGGAAATCATGGACGGAAATGAAGAAAGAAGGGATTAGAGATGAGTTCTTACCTCAATATTCAGAGTAGAAGCATTGAGGAACCAAGAGAAGTGGAGAGAGACGGATTTCAGAGAGTTTGGATGAGTCTGGTGTGAAAAATGACTAACAATGGCCTAAAAGGGGTATTTATAGACTCGTCTCGTCTAAATGCAGCGTTTCACACATTTTCAACGTTTCTGGGCACATCAACGTGTGTTGCACGCCATCTACGCACGCTGAAGACGTTCAACGTGCCTAGATGCTTACACAGCGCACGTAGACGGTGCTCAGTAACTCTCGGCTTAAACCCAGGTCAACTTTTATGCTCCTAGACTCCTCAACAACGCACGTAGACCACCTGAAATCTCCACAGGTTATTCCCAGACGAAGAACAACGTGCGTACTACGTGTACAAGGCACGTAGACGACTTCAGTTGCTCATGGTTTATGCCTAGACGATGTTCAACATGCGCAGAACCACTCCAATGCACACAAAAAGCCTTATGCACGTTCATGATTCATCTCAATGATGATCTACGTGCACAGAAATCCTACAACGCGCGTTGTTGAGCTCCAAATCATCTCAACACTTGCAAAACCCCATTCCAAACTTAGAATCTTAATTCCCATCGTCGTCGGGACTTAACAACACCCAAACTTCCTTGGATAACATCCTTAAACATTCTCGAACACTTCCAAATATCCAAACATAACCTCAATCATTTGAGGTTCAAGTTGGAATTGAACTAAGATTATTCAAAATCAAATGGCGTTCCACCATAGACTTTCTCGAACTTAGTCGAAACGCTACAGAGAATTAATCGAAAATGGACGGGGTATTACAAGTTCTCTTCTTGCCCATTTTAGTTTCTTCATTGCTCTGCTCTGCCACTGTCCACACTGACGCATTCCACTACACCAGTGACTCCATGCCACCGTGCTCCACCTCGCTGTCGCCTCTCCTTTGCCGACGCCGTTCATCCCTCTCCTTGGTAAGATGAGCTTTTTTTTTGCTATTTTTCAGTGTAATTTAGTTTTTATTTTATTTAAGGTTAGGATTGTTAGTTGCCTTAATTGATAAATTTGTGACTTAAATTAGGTTGATTGTAGCATATGATCCTTGAATTTGTGATTGAATGGATTTAAATTTTATTAGAATATAGTTGAATTAGTTAGATTTTTGTAATTGCTAGGTTAATTGATTTGGATGGATTTAATTTTGTTATTATTTTGTTTGTTGTTTTAGCTATGTCAACATGTCGAAAACAACTGTTAATTCTTAGTTCAAGTGTGCAAAAATAGATGTATAATTACTACATGTATTCAAATATTTAATTTATTCTATTTTAAATTTTTTATTTTATATATTTTATTTGTTGTAGACATTACTGAGTGAGAAATCTAGCTAAACATATTCGACCCTCATTTAACCAGATTTTTGGTCCCTCCACTAGTCTGAAGGTTGTTTAATCAACTACCAATGTTGTCCTTTTACTAATGTAGGCCTGGCTCAACGCCAAGGCCTCCAATTTTTGGGCCTCACTGAAATTTTTGTGTAATTAAATATATTTTTAAAAAACTATTAAGTCAATTAAAAATTAAATTTAATGTAGTTTAATTAAGATTTTTGATTTTTTTTCATAAATTAAGAGATTTGAATTAAGAGCAAAAAAATATGCAAAAATTTTGAAAAACAATAGAGGCCCACAAGGTATAATTTAGTTAAAATAAACAATACTTAATTAAAAAATATACAAAATTAATTATAAATATTTGTAATAGATCTAACTTCAAGTTCAATTTGTATATTTTTTCATCTAAATGTAATTTTTAATATTTATTAATCTATATTAACATTTTTTTATTTTTTAGTAATATTTTTTTTAAAAAAAATTAAGGCATATTCAAAATTAAGTAAATCTTTAATTGGTTAGTTTTCTAACTATAGAGTTTGTTTTTATTGTAGTTGTCTTAAATTAAGATAGAGTTTAATTTTTTTATAAAGCGTTTTAAGAAAAATATTATCAAGAAATCAAACATATTGCTTATCAAATTAAATACTTATTTTATATATGACTTATAGAATACTATTTAATACTTCATTATTGAAACTTCAAGTTTTCAACAAAAATTAATATTTTTTTAATCTTGAATTTTATAAATTATTTGATGATTTTACATATTAAAATTTTAAAAATTAAATTGAATGATTTCTATTTTTTATCATTAAAAATTTAATAAAATAATTTTTGTTTAGGGCCACATGTGGTCTTGAGACGATCCTGGAGTAATGTATCCTGACAATTTGGTTCATCCCTCCACCCTCTTGCCCAAAAATTAATAAAAGTCATCCTGTTGCACATGTGCATGTGTGGTACCACTTATATATGAGGTTAACTAAGTTTATGTATAAGTGGTTAACTGAGTTTACGAATAGGTGGATGGTCGTTCTTTTCAAAAAAAGGTGCTTGACAAACATGAACGCTGTTGATTATTAGTTGGAATTAAAACGGAGTCGACCCGCAGTGCAATTCATGTGCGTGAACATCTGAATCACTGAGATTGCTTTTTTCGTCTCCGCCACCAAAATGTGGATTGGGTCACCTACTTACCATTCATGCATCTATAGCAACACTAGGAGTTGATTATATAGATGATGAAAAAATGCATATGATAGAGCAATTGCTGCGTCAAATTTCCGATGTGGAAAGGGGTCAATAAGTCACACCGCCCAACCGGCTTTTATGACCATTTATCCTGCAGGTTACTTTATTTGTTCCTAAACAATATTACTATGTGCCGGAGCTGTTTAGATAAAAGCTTCACGTCAGAAGGATATGGCAGCGTTCAAATAGATCTCTTTTGGAATGTAATTACCATTTGTAGGAAAAGTTCTATTGGACTGACAAAAATTGGTTTCACACAAACTGGGCTATTTCTGGATGAAATTGTAAGGAAGCAAGTGCAGGAACTGAAACTGGTTTCTTTTTCTACACATGGTACCCTTGTATCCAAACTGTGGAAACAACCACAGTACGCAACAATCCGATTTTAAATTTGAAGCAAAACCCACTGGTATCAGATCTCAGAAAATTTGTTTCAATCGTGGACACCCTTCAAATCATACAAAATGTATATTTTTTTATTTATGAAAAGACGGAATCTACTAATATACCGAATCAATTAGATTGTATCAACACACTAATAGTATCACACTCTATCGAATCAACTAAATTGAACTCGCGGACTATTAGTATGCATTTTTATGCATGTCTGTATTAGTATTTTAATATTATTTTATATGCATTATCTCTCATATTTTTGTATTTTTATATTTCTTTGTGTTTTATTTGTTTAGGAGTTGATTTTGTGCAATGAGGGAGGATTTGAAGCTGTTTTATGGAAAGACCGAATTTTGGATGATTACTGCAAGGTTTTAATGTAATGGAATTGACTTCGAAATGCACGTTTGGTGTTAAAATGTGCATTTTGACCATTGAAATAGACATAAACATGATTGTTTTAAGAGAAATTTTAAAAAGACTATTTTTAAAACCTTAGGAAACAATTTTCAATTAAGTTAACTATTTCATATAAATAACTAGTCATCAATTGTATTACTCTCTCTGCACTTTTACAGCAAAAACAACAACATTTTGTCTTGTGTTCTTCTCTACATTATACTCTATTTTTATCAATTTTTTTACTGTTTATGCATTTATTTTATTTCTATGTTTTCATGCTTAATTATTATTTTGTTGATTGATTTAATAACAACTGATTGAATTAGTTAACAGAATAATAGACTGTCAGTTAGATTCATAGATCCATGATTGTGTCTAGCATATGAGGTAAGTTAATATTGTTGTTGTGATACTAGGTTTTGACTGTTATTAACAGAATAGAATAATCTTATTTGAATAAACAGCAGCGTTTGAGTTTGTTGTTTTAGCTTAGTTCTTAGTGCTGCCAGTAAATTAAACTCTGCAGGAAAGTCCCAGAGGTTGTTTATTGGTTAGGAAAGTAGTTTGAAAATGGTCCTGAAACTACCGAAACAGTAAATACAAATTGGTTACTGAGTACGTCACCTATAATTATAACTTACATATATGAATAGTATTGATTTATCTTCCGTTACTTGTAATTGGTTTACAAAGTGAGATAGAGTTATACATTGGCTAGACTTTCGTGATATTGATTTCATTCATCATATTTTTGAGTGTTGATTTATTAATTGCTTTGTTTATTTTCGTTACAATCAAACCTCCATCTTTATTTTTATTGTTATTTTCTGCAATTAAAAAGAATTTTACCGGTCTCTATAAATTTGACCTTACTTGTTACTGTCTTCAAATATTATTTATTTTGGGTTTAAGGTAGAAAATTAATTTGTTAGTTTCGAAACCTATTACGGAAGAGTGAAGGGATTATTATGATAAATCAAAGAATAAACATTACAATCATCCGGAGCCATATCGAGCTTAAAGAAATGTTCCAATCCATCTAAGTAAACCAATCAAGCTAGCTGAGGATGTAGAGGTAAATCGATCTAATACTGAATTTTAAATCACATTTTTGACAATCAAACTGTGTTTATTACACGTTAATAATGAATAAACGCATTAAAAGCATTAAAAAATGACACTCAACTCGTTTTTCTTGCAGCCTGACTAAATTAATAATCTGTATAATTCCAACGATCTAAACAAAATCCACATGGGGTAATTGACATAGATTAGTAAAAGAAACTACATAGCATGATACTGCCACTGCCAGCGAAAACGTGATCAGTAGTTAAGACAAGTGGTCGGTGGTAA
>CAODLS011718371.1:0-16816 GCA_948243855.1 Flueggea neowawraea | reverse complement strand
TTATTTTATAAATAAATTTTTGATAAAATATTTTATAAATAAATTTCAATTTATATAAGTTATAAAAAATATTTTATTATTTTTAAGATTTTCAAAATATGTTTTATATGAAATATTTCATTTAACTAATAAATAAATTTTGTCAAATTTTAAAAAAGTTAGTCTTTATTATAGAATTGTGTGAAAAAATAACTGTAGTTTTATTTCTCATAAGAAAAAATATGTTATATAATAAAAATAAATATTTTTCTGTAATTTTTTTATATTATTAATTGAAATTTAATAAAAATAAGGATATTATTGACTTTTTTTAACTAATTTTCCGATAAGTATAGTTTTGAACCAAACATAATAAATTGTACTTCCGAACAATTCAACATGCCAACTAAACACATTTGTAAGTTTACTTCCTGTGAGATAACTTACCGGGAATTAACTTTCTGAGAAGTTGAACGAAACAAGTCCTAAAATCTCTGTTCAATATTTGAACTTTGAAGCACCAATTTTTGAGTCCAAAACTAGTCTCATTTATTATTTGCTTACTACTCAATGCCTTTAAGCTCTATACAATCTCTTATTAACTGTCACAAATGCTTCTAAAACCAAATAACTATTTGTCTTGTATCAGCAGCCAACCTAACACAATGAAAATATTGCCCTTAATTTGAAAGATGTACTGCTTTTTTTATTCCTTTCAAAGATGGAAATTAGCATCATGTAATCACCATAGTCGCCACAATCGATTTCGAATGCGGAAATCAAGATTGAGTGTCCTTACATGCGAAGCCGATTCTTTTAGCCTCTTCTCCTCCTCCCAATCACCGATGATCATGCACTTGCTGACATTCAAATATTCAAGGTCTTTGCAACTGCAGACTATGATTTCCAGATCGTCTTGTTCTACATAACTGCAACGCTCTACTCTCAAATTCTTGATCTTCGAAAGATGGTTAGCAATTGCTAAAGCATCATCTGATTAAAATGATAGTCCCTTATAATCAAGCTATTAAAATTCTTGCAGTTATGTCCAATTAAATCCACTATTTCATCAAAAGTTTCATTCGGAATATCTAAGTCAAGTTCTATGTCCTTCAATTGTTTCAACCAGGGGTGGACCCAAAGGGGTAGGGTCTGGTGACCCTCCCAATTCTGTGGTCTATTAAAATATAATATTTATTTATAATTTTTTTAAAATAAAAATATATTATATATATTTATAATATTATATAAAAAATTAATACATATATAATATTTTTTTCTATACTCATTCACTTTAAAATATATTATATAAATATATAATATTAAATTTTGTAATACCACTTTATTCGTCGTCTAGTCGCAGAGTGAATTTAATTTTGAGTCCATCACTGGTTTCAATTTTCCTATCACATCTGGGATAACGTCGTAACAATGCACAAGAACACACCAGTGCAATCTCAACGACTTCAATTCGGGGCAAATGAAATCACATATAAACTGCAACAAAGTACAGTAAATATTTTGTAAGATCACTTACTTCTCTGCAACATATTCCGGTTAGACGCGAGAGCAAGTGACTTCTTCCGTTAGAACACGAGAAGCTCGCATGCAAAGAGCAAGTGAATAAATCCACAACGGAGCCACGATCATAAAGTAAGCCGGCAGGAAAATCGACATGTTGCCAACATAAAGGGTTGAAGCTAGCTCTATACTATGATTTACACACAAGTGGGACGTCAAGAAGTAATGACTCGATGCCTACTCGTCCAAGAATACTCACTAAACAGTCCAACACAAATCCTCCCATTTTCGTTCACTCATCTCTTTTCTAGTGAAATATGTGAAGAATAATAGACGGACGCGGTGGCTGTGCCAAGGTAAATCCTAACCTTTGAATCCTAAACTCTCTTCGCCTCAAACAACTTTGTCATGAAAACAGAACCTTCAATTAATCAAATGAGGAATGAAAATTTTGCACTCAATGTCTTAAGGCTCCATACAAACAACACTAATTTGATTGTGATATCAGATCCAAAACCTCAATAAAATAGTACTTCGTTTAAAAACCGTAAGCAAAGTGGATGATTGCAACAAAGAACTATTTGTCTAATATCAGCAACTCACATAACAAAATGAATACCTTTAAAAAACATAAAATAATGAATATGAACAGTATCAAACTATTCACATAAAGACCGAACGACAAAAGCACACACCTGACTGTTTGACGACAAAACAAGTGAATTGCTGGTGTTATATGATATGAAAGTAAGAACATCTTACTTCACTTCATGATATATATGGAACTCCGAATTATTAATATTCACTAGATTTAAAACTGTAATATGTGATAATTAAGAAGCAAAGTTAATGTAAGGAAAACTGTAAATACCAGAATGTTCTCGGCAAGAAAATATCTGAGGAAGGCAGAAATATATCATCGGATTCCACACCAGAGTAATCATCGTGAACTTCATAATCGACGGCCGAATCATACGGAGCAACTTATCCCTCTGATTTCAGCAGCTAGCATAACATAACATAACGAAAATGAACAGTCGCAAACTATCGACATAAAACCCACCCGAATCATCAATTATCATAATCACGATGCCTGGAATCATTAAGAAATTGGAGATAACGAGCGTAACCATAACAAGCACCAAGATTGAATGTCTTTATATGGGCTGTCACTTCTATTAGCTTCTTCACCTCCCAGATGCCTCCCACCAAGCACACTTCCACATTCAAAACTGCGAGTTCTTTGCAAGCCAGGACTATCATTTCTAGATCATTGATAACACATAGACTTAGACTCAGTGTCTTGATTTTCGGAAGATGTTTAACAATTGCTAAAGCATCCTGATTTAAGAGTATACCACTGCAAGCCAAGCTTTTAAAGTTCTTGCAGTTTTGTCCGATTTGAGCTATTATTTCAAGGAAGTTCTCTATAACACCTACCGCAACTCTTAATTCCACCAACAGTTTCCACTTCTCCATCAACTTAGGTACATAAGATTTAACAATAAGAGTATCCCAATCCAGTGACAACGACTTCAACTCGGGGCATCTACAAGAACAAATTTACTCTCAGAACAAATCACATTATAAAACGCAAGAAAGTTAAATATTCTGTGCAAATACAATGGCTGACTTCTCTGCGATATATTCCAGATCAAGGAAGCAGCTACCTAATGGTAGAACAAGACAGGCGGTCTTGCCTAGTCCTCGATCAAGGATCAAACCGATAAGTCTAGCAATTAAAAAAAGTTTCGGCCAATAGTTTTCTTCAAATCTTCGCACTTTGGAATGTTTAAAGAAGTCAGAAAAATCAACTTGTTTCAGGATGATGGATCGAGACTGGCTTTGTACCATGACTTGCAGACCAATGGGACATCAAACAGTAAAGACCCCATCCCTACCTTTCCAAGAATATTAACTAAACAGTCATACTCCATATCCTCCCACTTTCGAAATTCACTAGTTTCTGGTTTTCTCCTTTTTTGACGAATTTCACTCATCTCTATTAGATGAATGCCTCAAATTGATTGCTGCCCTTAGTCAATGAGATAAGCGAAGGGAGGGGAGGAGTAATGAAAAAGATGAGAGTGACAGATTTTTTATAGGGTTTGCTGAATCAGATTTTGATCGGTTCAAAAATCAAATTGATGCTAGAGGTGGTTACATTGTATGCCAAATCCGGCCAATTTTTTCGGAACCACATTTATCATTATCCTTTGTTTGTTCTTTTCTTTTACGTTCTGGTTTTTGCTATGAAAATTGCTACAAGTGGGTCTTTTTGCACACATAACAAGTATTTGTCTCAGCTCTTCTCTTACCACACTTGACCATGTAATCTGACAATGAGGGATATTTTCTTTGCTATATATGATTTCCAGTAGCCATTTTTGGAGGAGATGGAAGGACAAAAAGTGGTGGATGGAGCCATGGGGAAGGAAGGGGTGTTATATGAGAAATGGTTGTTTTGAAGGGAGAATTTGAGGTTCAATTTTTCAGAATTGTTTTTGCCTTTGGATTTTGGTTTTCAAGGGAGAAGCAAGATTCCTTTTTGTTTTCTGATTTTGACATTGAAATGGATTGAAGGCAAAAATTATTATGAATGCTACTAAGAGATATATAAGAGAAACTAAGTTGCCAAAATTAAACAAATAATTTCATGCAATTTTTTGATGATACATACGAGAAACTACAATCAATCAAAACTAGGAGGAAGAAATTTTTAAACGACAAATTAAATTGCTAAATTCATGTACTCACTTCTCAATATCTAAAGTTCTTCACACACTTGAGGGGAAACAGAAAAAACATCACTTAAATTCAGAACTGTAAACACAAGATTAAAATGCTAGCAGAAAATTCAAAAGTTACCTGATTGGAAGATTAGAACAGAGACCGTGCTAGGTGAGATCGCAATCTCTTACAGCAGATTCTTCTACAAAAAACAACTATCCCTCTAATTGCAGCAGCGAACATAACTTAATGAAATGAACAAAAGCAGACTACCGACATAAAGACCGAACGACAATAGTACTTAAGTGTCTAACAATTTAAACTGTATAATAATCCATAATATAATCAGGATTCCAACATCATCAGATGAAATACCAGAGTAATCATCGTAAACTTCATCATTGTAATCATAAGGAACAAGATTGAATGTTTTTATATGCGAAGTCAATTCTTTTAGCTTCTCCTCATCCCAAGTCCCTCCGAATTTGCAGCCGCCCACATCCAAAAGTTCAAGCTCTTTGCAAGTAGACACTACAATTTCGAAGTTCTCTATTTCACAAAAACTTACACTCAAATTCTTGATTTTTGGAAGATGTTTAGCAATTGCTGAAGCATCCTCATAATAGAGCCAACCACCATTAACTACTAAGCTATTGAAATTCTTACAGTTTTTTCCAATTTGAGCTACTATTTCAGGAAAAAGTCCTTCAAAACTTATCCCAACACTTAATTCCTCCAACTTTTTCCACTTCGCTATCAACTTCGGGACAACACAGACACCCTCTAGAACAACCCAATTCAATGACAAGGAGTTCAACTCGGGACATCTACAAAAAAAAAAACATTTTCAGAACAAATAACACATAAACTGCTCGAAAGTGAGATTATTTATACCATCACTTACTTCTCCGCTACATATTCCAGATCCTTGCCGCGCCACCCATCAGGTAGAACAAAAGAAGTGGACATGCCCTGCCCGCGAGGAACAATCAATTTGACAAGTTTAGAGTTAGAAAATTTCTTTACCTTATATTCATCGACAAATCTCTGAAGTTTTCTCTTATTTTTACGAAACAATCAATATGTTTCCAACAGGATGGACTGAGGCTGGCTTTAAACCAAGACTTGCACACAAACGGGACATCGAGCAGCAATGAACCCATGTCTAACCTTCCTAGAATATTCACTAAACAATCAAACTCCAAATTCTCCCACTTTCTTTCCCTCATTTCTATTTGATTACAACGAAAAATAAAAATAGTGAAGAACGAAAATTGGAAAGTGAAAAATGGAAGGCAATGGAGAAAAGGAGGGACGACGAACCCTAAAATACGATCCTAGCCTGATATACATAGCCATGGGGCTCACTTAAAAAGGCACACGCCAGTCACCTGGTCAAAGTTACCGGCTGCCATTGACTTTTGTTTTTTTTCAAAAAAAGGACCAATTATACCGTTGACTTTTATAAATGGTATTTGGTGCAAAATGCAGCTTTGCTAGCTGTTTGATCAATCAGAATACTAGAGATATTTGGCAGTCAGTATGATTCCTTATAGATCATTTTTATTTTTCCGCAATGTAAAACTTCTATTAGTCATGTAGTTGTAGTTTGGACAAGTTCTTGTTGGTTGTCAATCAGGGCTGAAGGCAATTACTGGAGATTTCACAGAACTACAATAACATTTATGTGTTCCATGTAAATCTGGATTTACCAGCATCAGTCATCATCTGAGGAAGGAATCTGTTATTCATTTCCAATAGAAGTGATTTTGAATTTTTTGTTTCAATTTTGCAGCCATTTGTAATTTTCAATGTATTAGAACTTCTGTAGTTTTGTGAATAAGTCTTGAAGCAATCTGTTGATTGGTGACAAGAAGCAACATGAAACCTTAAATAAATACTGATACTTCACATAATTACTGTTAAATCTATCATAAAGACCTATCAATCTTCCCCATTCTCCATTAGGGGAAGGTTGGTATTTCCAAACGGTTGACAAGAACTGTTTGGAGTGTTAGTGGACTCCACCACTTCCTTTACACTTTTTTTGATTTTTTTCTTTTCTTTTCTTTCCTTTTTTTTTTTTTATTTTTTATTTTTTGTTTATTTTTATTTTTATTTAATTTCTAAAACACTATAAATAGACATCTTTTCTTTAATTTTTCAATAATTTAATTTTTTATTTTATATATTCTTAAAATATCATTTTTTTAATAATTTAATTTTTTTATTTTATATATGTTATTAAAAATAGCAAAATATATTTTCAGTTGAAAGAATAAGTGAAATAATTCACACAAAATATTTAGGTCAAATAAATATTTTTATTATAATTTATATTTTATAAATAAATAAAATAATGAGTGAAGTGAATGTAGGTCCTATATTAGAGTATAATAAGAGATTAACCATTAAAGAAAAATGATATGATGAGTGAAGAGTAAATGTATTATTGATTTAATAGACTCATCAACCTCTAGAAGTATTTAAAGAGTATAGATACCCTAAAAATTGTCAATTTTTCTATCTATACGCTAATGTGGCAGCTGATATGATGTTGATATGGTAGTGGGTAAAATGGTAGATCAACATGGAAGTTGGCATGGCAAATTAAAAAAAAAAAAAGGCAATCCCCATAACGTGAAATTTTGTGATATATTAGGGACAAAATGAAAATCAGTCCATTAATTAACTCTGCAATCTCCTAGAATGACGTTGCTCTGAAATAGATGGTTTGGTTCAGTTTTGTAAGTAAACTGCCAACCAAATCGAATGGTTCGGCTTTGTTATCTAGTAATCTATAGTTGAACTGTTGGTTTCAACTAACCGATCGATTAAGTTTGGTCGATTTGAAATATAAATAAAGTCTGAATTTATAAATGACAAACTATCATTCATTGATTTGAAAATTATTGAATTTCATCCCACACAAAGTTTAATACAACAAATCATTCTTCAAATAAATTAAAATAAAATGTCTAAAGTTAAATCAGATTCTAAATTAATATCTACAATCTAAACTAAAACCAAATCCAAAATAAACATAAATATTGAAAAAGTTAGATTTTCATCTTCAACAATCATCAACCGGCAAAAAAAATCCAGCTTCCTTGCTCAAGACTCATAAAAATCTGCATAAAAGGAGAAAATTAGTGCATATTCTAATTGGTAAAAGCAAGGAGAAGACAGAGTGAAGAAGCAGGCAAGCGACGAACAATCGAGAGAGAAGACAGAGTGAAGAAGTGAGCAAGCGGCAAACAAAATGAGGCAAAGGCAATAGAGATGATTTGTCTAAGGTTAGAATAGATGTATATATTAAAAACCAAAATGGCGGCATTTTAGTGTAAGAAAGGTTCGGTACAGATCAGATCAGTTTTTGAACGGCTAAAACTGCAATTGAACCAAACCTTTCGGTTTTCAAAATTTTACATCTACATCCATCTATTTTCTTTCGATTTTGATTTCGGTTTAGTTCAAATTGTATTAATTCGATTGTTTTTTTTATCAACTAGTTTTTTGTTCAGCCTTAGTAGTATGAAATTTAATTTTGTATTAGGCGCCAACATCAAAATATGTCCAATTAACCGACTCTTTAAAATGAAACTGTGTTTTTTCAATTAATTCATTCTTTATTCGTTCTCTTCGTTTTGTTTTCTTCATTTTCCCTCTCTTCCTCTAAAAATAAAGAAAATTAGGTACAACAACTAATATACTTAAAAAAAAAACATAAAGTTAGAAATCGTAATGTCTTCATTTGGTTGATTGTTTGAAGTTTAAAAAGTAGATGACGTAACCAAAACTCTTTTTGGCTTTATAAGTGTCAATTCTTACCTACTGTTGCCATCTCTTGTAATCAAAATAAGTACGTGATTTATTTTAAACGTGTCAGAAAGCTTTGACGGCAGACAAGAAAGTTAAAGAAGAAAGAGAGGTGTTTGCAAGGGTTTTGGAGATAACTAGATAATACCTGTCACATAAATAAAAAGTCAAATGTCAATGATTTAAACTGTCAAATATCAAAATTTTAATAATAATGTAAACTGTTTTAGTATATATAGATTAAAAAAATAAAATTAAAATTAAATATAGAATATAAAAATCATAAAATTAAAAGATATTATCATAATAAAAAATTAAAAAAGAAATAAACTTAAGTATTAATAAAATATTTAAGAAAAATAAAACTAAATTAATCAAATAATTTAATATCTTAATTTTAAAGTCATCGATTATTAATTATAATATTATTTAAAATTTTTATAATATTAACATATAATATATAATAAATCCAGACACAAAGTGAACAGTGAATTAACTAGTAACTTATAAAAACTGAAAATTTTCAAGTTTGATGAAGGTGGCTGTGACTTAATTTACAAGTATTAATTAAAGAGCTATTTAATAAAATTGCTTGATATCTTTGAGCTTTAATAAAAAAAATCAAAATAAAGTAGAGTATTTAAAATATGCTTGATATTTTTGAGCATTAATAAAAAAAATAAAATAAAGTAAAGTATCTAAAATATTAACCATTAAATGGAATAGCTCTTTAATGAATGCTTGTAATGTTACAAAATTATATATTGGGAGTAAATAGAATTAAACAAACCATTTATGTTCTTTCTTTAATGTATGATTTTGTTAATGATAATTTCATTTAACTGATTTGAAAGGGTTTTTAACATATGTTTTAGAGAGTTCAGTGAGCTGATAAGTAAAATATGAAGTTCAGGGGATTGGAAGGATGCTAAATAAAAGTTCAAGAGGTTAGATGTGCTCCACCATATTTTGGTATTGTTGACATCCATATCACAGGTTCCATGTCATCAACATGTGATAGAAAAATATGACGTGTACAGTAAAAGTAACGATGTTATGTTGAAAGTGTTATTAAATCCATTTTAAAAAGTTGGATGGACTGATAGATAAAAATTAAAATTCAGTAGACTAAAGAGATGTTAGATATAACTTGAGGGGTTAAATATGGATTTTGCTCTAATATTAGTTAATCATGTACTCCTATCTTCTGATAGTTTTGTTCCATCTATTAACTTGACAAGTCACGTTGTCTAACATCTATTTCTTAAACAATTTCAATGTGGCTAGACATGTGATATTTTATTTTTAATCAAACTAAAACGACAAAATATGGTAGCACAACATTTGGCTGGCCCTTCCATTCCCATATTCAATCTAATTATCATCGTCAAATAATTTGGAAAAAAAATTGTAACCAAACGAAGGAAAAGATTATCAAGATTTTGGTGTTGGCTGCATATACGTGTCGAATGTGCATGCTTTGTCTGCCAATACCGCAGTATGATTGTCATTTTTATAGCAAGGAATCACTTGAAGTGTGATTCTAATTTGTATATCTTATCTAAACCATCATCATGCATTCAAGTTGGTGACATTATATACAATTATTGTCCATGAGATCGCGCAAGATTATGCCATCAAGACAAGAATATTGTACAACTGTATAAACACGTTTAAGTTATAATTAAGACCACGAATTTGAATTATATAAACAGGGAAAGAGATTAAGTAACTTCAAATTAACTTACAAGAAAAACACTAGAAAAAAAAAGGGTTCTGAAAGTACTCCTAAGCTTCCAGTCATTGATTTCTGTGTGCCTGACCTGAAACCAGGCACCACGGAGTGGGATTCGCTGAAGTTGAAGGTTCGAAAAGCACTTGAAAATTATGGCTGCTTTGAAGCATTTTTCAACAAAGTTCCTCAAGACCTTCGAAAGGGAACATTAAGTGCATTGGAAGAGCTTTTTGAGCTTCCATTGCAGACCAAACTGCCCAATGTTTCCAAGAAACCCTACCATGGCTATGTTGGTCAATACCCTCAAGTCCCACTTTTTGAGAGCATCGGTATTGACGACGCTAACATTCTTCAAAAGGTCGACAGTGTTGCTACCGTTTTGTGGCCAGAAGGGAACTCGACTTCAGGTTTACCATTAATCTCTAAGCTTCACATTTTTTCGTATCCATATTGAACTCGTTGCACTCAATTTTTATTAACTAAATCACCAGATCCGTGAATATTTTGAATATCTGATTAATTTGAATTCAAACTAAACTCTTATTATAACGATAAAACATTTTACGTACTTATTCTTAAATTTATTTATATTGAGAGTTCAAACACAAAATCTCTAATTAAGGGAGAAACACTTGCTCACGCAATCTTTAGTGGCTTTTGTTGTTGATCTCTAATATATATATATATCATAACCAATATATATATAATTTTTAGCAAAAGTTTACAATCATACTCGGAGAAACTATCAGAGTTGGACCAAATTGTGAGGAGGATGATAGTGGAGAGCCTAAGCCTTGAGAAATACATAGATGAACACATGAACTCCGCAAACTACCTTCTCCGAGTCATGAAGTACAAGGGGCCCGAAACAACTGAGGCAAAGCTTGGGCTGATAGCTCACACCGACAAGAACATGGTGACGATATTGTTCCAAAATCGGGTTGCTAGGTTGGAAGTACAGACCAAAGATGGCGAGTGGATCGCAGCAGAACTCAGTACTCCTCACTCTTTTATAGTCGTGATTGGAGAGTCTCTACTTGTAAGTTCTTTCCCAAATCATTTTCTTAATTTGGTGATTATTCAATTTCTGATACAATAATATAATTATAATATAACTGGAATGATATAAATTTTATTTTTGTTGTGTTTATATCAGTGTCAAAGCTAGAATATAGTATAAGAGAGAGCTGAATTTAAGTAGTATTAAGATTATCATAGTCAATAAAACAAATATTTATTTTAAATGATGATAATTTTTCAATAATAATAGAATAATTTTACCATAAACACTATAAAGATTCAATTGATAATAAATTTAATTATTATTGCAAAAAAAGATGTCTCCTCTTATTATATGTTTTAAATGTTATGTTAAAATTATCGCCATATAAACATATTTTTTAAATCAATAATACCATATATATTAATAATTAAAATCATTTAGGAGAGGACAATTTAAGTAAATAATTAGTTGTTAAAATTAATAATTAAACACATAATTGTTGGGAGAACAAAAGGAAAAGTATAGAGCCACATAGGTGTTGCTAAAAAAGATAACAAATCAAAGAGAATAAATAGTGTATAAAAACACATTTAAAATATAAAATAGTAATCGACTTAATATTTAATTAATTCTTACTAGCTTCTTAATTTCAGGTAATAGTAATAAGGTTTCCTGTCCAATGGATTGTTTGAATGTTTGTATTGTCCCTTCATATTAAAGTGGTTGAATCTCGAATGTAAATGACTGTTGGTTTGTTTCTAGGAATTTGCCAAAAAAATGTGAGTGTGGTTGATTTGAGTGGCTTGAATTGGACGGTCTGCGGGTTGTGTAGGCAGTTTGGTCGGCTTTGTGAACCGGAATGAAAAATGAGCAGGAAGAGAAAACGCAAAACTTGACCGAACCGCAGAACATTAGTTCGGTTTGGAATCCATTGGTCGACTTTGGTGTTCTTTCTTTCAAAACCGACCATATCAGTTTGTTCTAGGGTAATTCTAAAAATCAACTCATGCTCAACCCTAATCGTATCGGTTATTCCTAATCCACTCACTTTTTTAAAAAAAATCAGCCCACCCGTGCTTGAATTTAGCTAAACTGACTTTACCCATGTGCAAACACAAACACCAAAATACAACTACAATAAAAATTTCTCCAACTAGTAAATCATATTTTTAAGAGTAGATTTTTTTTAAATTGCAACTTGTATGTAATCGCTGAGAGTTACTTCTCAATTGTTCAAAGTATGTTCATCAGCTGAGATTTATCATGAAGGATATTCTTTATTTTTGGAAATTGTCTTCCCGTTGCGTATGTTGCTTCTTCTTTTTTTCTCTTCTATGTTTTGACTGGTGCAATGCATATACATATGCATATAATTATAATGATAAATCAATATAAAAATTTATACAATAATTTGTGAAAAAAAATCAAATATCGTCCAAACAAATCTCTATATGATTAGAATATAGGATAGCCACATGAAAAATTAGGTAACATTCACAGTTTGCTTCAGCAACGTAGATAGAGGCATAGAGCTCTATTATATTATAGGCTATACACGTAGTTCCTGTCAAACTCTACGATCTTCCACACTAGTATAGCCCGTATAACAAGAAGCCATCAACCATTTTCCATTTCCATTTCCAAAATAAGAAGGCAATCAGTGACAAGTATAGAAAAGCAACAAAGAGATAGGGACATAAAAATAGGAGAAAGAACAATTCAGCAACAAAGAGATAAAATTAGGCCGTCTTAAAAAGAAAAGAGGCTTTTGTCTCCTCCTGCATTGCCTGGCAAACTACCATTGAAAACCCACAACAGAAAACAACCCAAAAGAAGAATAAAAACCCACAACTGAGCCTTCCATATGCCAAAAATCTCTTGCTAGAAAATAACACCACCCACAAACCAAACAAAGAGCAAAACATCATAAAGGAGATTAGTAAAAGCTCCACTAGAGAGACATCATTCACACATGAGATTAACAAACATGGCTTTTCGACGTCTAAAACTGGACGGCAAAGCCTACAAAAAGCCTGAAAAGCAGCAGAAGATTACTTAGAGAAGCTAAAATGTTAGAGCTTAGTTTGTCTCCCAGTTTGTGTCGACTGGTTAAAAGCACACTTACAATTCACGCAACATAAGGAATTCATCAAACACCTCATCTGGATCACCGGAAAAAATGTAGAAGATTGAATATCTTTAAATGAGAAGCCAACTGTCTGAGCTTCTCCTCCTCGTCGATGCCACAGGTCCGGCAATTGCTCACATCAAAATATTCAACATCTTTGCAACTGCAGAGTATAATGTACAGGGCGCGGTGTTCGATGAAAGAATGCCTTAGACTCAAATTGTTGAGTTTTGGCAAGTGGATAGTAATTGCTAGAGCCTAGAGCATCCTCCCCTGTAAGTGTTCCAACTAGGGATAAGCTTTTAAAATTCTTGCATTTATGTCCAATTTGAGCTGTTATTTAAGGCAAATTTTCAGGAACATCCAACTCAAATCTTAATTCCTCCAACAGTTTCAACTTTCCTATCAACTTTGAGACAAAAGAGTTGGTATATACAAAATCCCATTTCAATGTCAATGACTTCAACTCAGGGCATCCGTAACAACAAATTTATTCTCAATTCTCACAACCAATAAAATATAAAGCACGACAAAGGTCAACTCAGGGCATCTTCTACGACGAAGAGATATCAAACTGATATCAAAATAAATCAAAACCTCCAACTACATAAACAAATTAACCCAAAAACGCTACAAAAGCGAGAGGAAAGAACTGAGAAAAGGGGATGAGAGACGGCGACGGTGGCTTGGTTTCAATGTAGAAGACGCTGGCTTCTGTCACTGTTTTGGACTCGTAGTACTAATAGGATCTTTTTACCCAAAAAGAACTGAGAAAAGTAGTACAGTAGTTTCACAGCTGTTCTGCAAGATAACTTTCTGAAATAAAGAGTCAAAAACAAGAGCGACGCATCATCAGTCTCTGTTTCTTTTTTTCACCATTCATTATCAATCTTGTTCAACTCACCATAACCAACCAAATGAATGGGAGACATTTATAGAAAATAAAAATCCCAATTAAAGATTCCAATAAGAAATTTTAGCAGCCCAAATTTAGCATTGCCATAAATTTCGCAAAACTGAACATGTCAATTGCTTTTGGAAGTTGGGTAGCAATTGAGAGAAAGAGTGGATAAATAGATTGAGATGCAATGCAGAGAAATATGGAGAGAACGATAGTTATTGTTGGGTATTGATCAAAAATGAGGTCTGATCATGCTTATGACTCTGTTTTTGGGCCTCTTCCACAAGTACTTACAATTTCTCCTGAAATAGAAGACGGCAGATATACCTAAATAACGGCTAACTAATCCCCACCCTGCATTCATATTCAATCCGATGGTTCTAAAATTGACGCGTAATGCCAAAATAAATTTTAATTTTTCTTTTGTGAAATGGAAATTAACACTCCTATTCCGAAATAAATTAGAAGTGAAGAAGATTAACGCTGAAGAAAAAGGCAAGAACCCACTCCTTATGCAATTAAGATTACCATTCCTGTTAGTATTAAGATTATGTAACCCTATTTTCAAAACCTATTAACTCTCTCTCTATATATACCCCAAGCAAGTCTTCTTTGCAAATCATACCAAAGAGTTAAAATGCAGAGCCATTATGACCCCCTTTCCCTTTTCATCCCCTCCATCAATTGTTTCAAAGAAAACATGAATGATGCCATCAACTACATTCATGAAAACCCGGTTCGGCCATCATCCTGGAAGATATTGCTCCTTTAGCACCGCCCTAAAAGACATCATGGCTGCGAGAATCTGTTCCAATGATGATGTTGTAACTCTCAAAGAAGTTCCTGAAGGTTCTGCTGGAAGAATAAGGGACATACTACAGGGTCATGACGACTTGATCGCAAGGCTTGACACTTACTTGCCTTCTAAGATTAGTCATGATGCGAATGAAACAGAAAGGGTTTCGTCTAATGAAAGTATCAAGCGTTTGAATTTGTTTCCTGACCATAATGATTCTGGAAAACTTAGCCCGGCAACAGAAGTCGAAGGGAAGAAGAGAAAGAAGATGTTTGAAGATTTTAGCCGGTCTGACAGTGACACTGACAAAGCCAAAAAGAAAATCCGAACAGAAGGGCTTAGTTTCTTGGGAAAAGCGCGCGATAGGTTAGGCTCTTCGACTTACATCAATCTGTTACGAAGCCTTTACTGCTATGGTGAGGGCAGAATGGAAAAGTATGAACTAGAGAATATTGTTGAGAAGATGACGGGAAAGCAGGGAAACTGTCCGGGTTTAGTCCAAGACTTAAAGCATTACTTGAAGCAATGGGAAAATATTGCCACGAAACCCAGAACGCAGCAGCCAAAAGAAAGGGAAACATTTGAAAGAATCACTCCAAGCTACAGAGCTGATCCGGAAATTCTTCCACCATCTCGTATGTCTGAAAGATCAGAACTTGAAAAATCTCTTCTGATTCTTCTGAATGATAGTTACAAATGTGTGCCTCCAGAGCCTATTTATTCGCGCAAGCGTGGACACCAACATGATATGCAAGAAGAGATAATGAGCAAAATTGAAGATGATCGACATCAGATAGACCTGTTAACCAAATGGTTTGAAGCCGCAATCAAATATGCAGAGGCTTTATTGAGAGGCCAACAAGTCGATGAGGAGGGAGAGATTTTTGCCCATGAGATGAGAAAGAAAAAGTTCTTTCAGTGCGTTGAACGTATCTACAGAAAGCAGGGTTTAATGGTTACGACATTGTATGAAGAAAATCCTAAAACTGCATTACCTATCATACTACGCAGGTTAAAGGAGAAGGAAGAGAAAATCCAAGATTTCAGAAAAGAACTTGAAGAAATATGGAAAGAAGCATATAGAACTCATTTTCCTCAAACAAGGGAAAACCATTCCTGAATGTTGTTGATGATATAGAATTACTTTTGCAGTATTCATTTTTAAGTTAACTTTGTAGTATTGTAATTTGAGTTAATAATATTGTTATTTTTTAACTTATTTCTATAATAATTTCATGTAGTACTATATTTCTGATAGATTCTTTTCTCATCTTGTTTTAAACTGTATGTTAATAAACAACGCAACAAAAAGAGAAAGAAAAGCATATATAAAATGCTCCAAATTTTCAAGTTAATCTTGAATGATGTCCGGAGAAGCAGCTATTTTGAATAAATGCATGGGTCACACAGTACTTGCATCTTTCTCTTGCTGAACCACTCCAACTATAAAGCTGAAAAATGATTCCAAATGTGGTGGCAGAAAATGAAGTTTTATCAATTCAGTTTAATCACTGCACTAATTTTACTTGATCGAAGGGTCCTATGCAAATTTAGTGGTCCAAGTTTTGATGAAAACTATAAGCTCAATTGGGGTATGACCATGCCATGACCTCGAGCCAAGGCAGAGAATTTCAGCTCTTGCTTGACCAATCATCTGGTTATTCTATCTTTACATTACATTAATGGTTTTCATGTTTAAGAGACGTCGATGTATTTGAATTTCTGAAACTATGTGTTTTATGGTAAACAGGGTCAGGTATTGGATCTACGAAGAGTTATGGATCTGGATTCTTTCACTTGAACATTAAGTTACCCGGAAAAAATTCTGCTGGAGTGGTGACTGCTTTTATGTGAGTAACTCGAGTAGTTGAATCAAATATTCATGTAGAATTTACGATTATTATTCACTTGAACTCGTTTTCAAAATTTGGCAGTTAGCTTCGCAATCCACAAAGCATCACGACGAGTTAGATTTCGAGTTCTTAGGCAACAATGACGGAAAACCATATATACTGCAAACAAATGTAATCGCAGATGGTAAAGAAGATAGAGAACAAAGGATTCAACTATGGTTCGACCCTACAGCAAGCTACCACAGTTACCGGATTCTTTGGAACCTACTTCAGATTGTGTAAGAGATCGGCATCTTTTTCTTGTCATTGAACTTGTAAAAGTGATACAATCATACCCTATCTAAAATTACG
>CAODLS011718328.1:0-14908 GCA_948243855.1 Flueggea neowawraea | reverse complement strand
TATATTTCTGGCTATGATATGAAATGGACTAATAATTATTAGGTTAATTAATAATCGAGATTATATGATTATTAATAACCAACATTTTGCTATGGAAAATCTAAAGTATATATTGGTATATATATACAAGAGTATTTTGTAAATAATGGAATAAAGAAAAATATTATGCATGATTGATTGTGCAATACTATGTATGTATCATACAGAACATGGGGACACCCGGCTACAGGGTACTTAGCCTTTGGTATTTCAATACTTTGTCAAGGCCCTAGTTATCAGGGTAATGGGATGACCATGTATTTAGTCAGATACACTCTTTTATTGAGCAGTCAGGTGGCGGAGTCAACACTGCTTTATGGATATTGATACCAGTCTCGTACTATGAATCCTTAAATATGTGTATATATATTATCTGAATGCATGTTGTATGATATGGATGCGAACGTTTTGTAAAACGAATTTCATAAAGTATATTATGTATGTAGGGTATATACTATATGGTATCTATGTATGTGTGCGGTATTTTTAAAGGGTTTTCAAAACAGTTTTTATGAGGCACATATGAGGCGGTCTGACGTGTCATTTCCTCACTAGGGATTCTTACCCTTTTTTCTTCTGTTGTCTATTGTTAACCTCTTTTACAGGTGACATTTTGAACGCTCAGCATCTGATTCGTATCTCGGACCTAGTGAGGCGCTTTGACTATAGTGAGTGCCCTCGTTCAGACTCTACTTTGTTCTGTCATAGAGCTCCACATCGGGCTACTTTTGGGATATTGGGCTAAACTTTTGTATTTTGGGATAACCTCTGATGATTTTATATTTTCACTGATATTTTTACTATATTATATATATATATATATATGGTTTTCTTTCATTTATAAATGTTTTTATAAATATTTTAAATAAATATTTGGATAAGTCGGGTAGAATGTCTGTACACAAAGGCTTGTGCGGGATGGATCGGGCTTCTACAGACGGTCTGCCTCGTACACTGGTCATGGGCCCGACTATGGGTCGTGACAGTATCTTTTTGACGTCACTTGAATTCTTTGTCAGATAATATTTTAATTCAAATCTCGAGGAGCGTTTTGGATTTGTCAGCATTCTGGACCCATTTTAGACATTCGTCTATGCGCTTAACACCATATACTACGTGCGTAGCATAATGTATTCAGGAAAGTCATCTTCATTCTTCTATGCACATTTTTACCGAGATAGAACATGGTTGTGAGTTGTTCCGTGATCGTTCTGGTTTTTGTTAAGAATCTGTATACGTGCATAGAACCATTTTCTACGTACGTATTATGATGTAACTCTCATACCAGAAGGATCTCTGTCTCTTTTATGCAGCTATAACCAGATATAGTGCAAGCTACACAAGTCTGAACCGTTTTGTTCTCTAAATAGAACTCGTCTATGCGCATAGTATCTCATTCTACGTGCATAACATCGATACTACATGCATTGTATGTTCTTTTACATGCATAATATCCACTCTGTAAAAATCCATAATATATCCAGTATGATCAACACGCATAGCACAGGGTTTAACACACTTAGAATATCCTTCACTGTGCGTAAAGGTTATATTACATGCATAACTTAACTATTTCAAGTGTTTTGTTAAATCATCAAAACTTAGAAGCAATTTACATTATGACCACTGATCATATATCTGTATTATATTGATACTGCACTGGCAAGATCAGACCTTTACATAAATTAGCAATCTCAAGAGCCTTAATAGTACCCAACTCAAGATGGTTAAACAGCTGACAGTCTTAGGGGCCACAAATAGTACCTGGCACACTAAGGGTCTCAAAGTGGTAACAGACAAGCAAAAACAATCAATGAATATATCCATGAGCATTGCAGTCTCGGGCTCCAGCAAGATATACTCCGCTAGTCCACAATACAATATACTATAGAGGAATGAGCAATAACACAAACTCAAAAGACTTATATATATATATATATATATGAGTCAAATTAGAAGTAGCAGACAAAAATACAAGAATTAGACAGAAAGCATGTGGGCAGTTGCCACCAGAACAGACGGGTCTTGTAATACCCCGTCCATTTTGATCTAAATTCTGGCAGCTTTTCGATCTAGTTTCTATTGATGTTTGGGAGGATTGGTATTTGATTTTGGTTAATAGATGTATTTTTGTGGTCTTAGGAGTCGAGGAACCTTAAATGGTTTGGATCAAGTTTGGGAGTGAGAAACGTCTAGTATGGGCGCTGTAGAGGTCAAGACGTACATTAGTACTAAGGGCAAGACGTATGTTATCTGGAAATTCACAAGATGATCAACTTACGTTAAATTGGATCATGACATACGTTGTGTTCATGCATAACGTACGTTGAGGTAGTGCAACATACGTTGTGCTTGAAATAGAGGCAACTGAAACGTGATTTAACTTTGACGATGTACACTATGCTTGGAATAACGTATGTTGTGCTTGTTCAGAACGTCTTTAAAGCACCTAATAACCCGAATTTCTTCATTTACTCACTCCTCTCTCACTAAAAACCCTCCCAACAGGTCTGAGACTCCTCCACATTGTTCGTCCATCATCCATAACCAATTTCTAATGTAAGATTACGTCTATCTCATAGATTAAACATTATTTTCAAGCTTTAATTTTTGGAGTCTGTTTTTAATGAATTTCAATGGGTTTTCAATTTTTGCATGATTCTGAGTTAATAGTTGCTAGGGAATGCTAGAATAAGTTGAATGAGACTTAGATTAACAAGAATCAAGCCTTGAATCATGAGATTTAGAGTTGTTTTTGATGAATCTGATGCTTGATTTGTGTTTAGGAGGATGATTTGGTTGTTGTTTTGATGAATCTGATGCTTGATTTGTGTTTAGGAGGATGATTTGAGTTAGGGTGAGTGATCGGAAACGATTTCTATCGGTGAAATCGTGAGTATGGTGTTTTTGGTGTAATTTTCTGCCGTAGGGAGCAAAAGTGGAATTTTGGTGAATTTGGGTTTTTGAGGGACCAAAAGTGATATTTGAGAGTTTAGGGATTGTTTTGCAATTTATGAGAGTTTGAGGACTCTTTTGAGAATTCTGATTACTTGGAGGACTAATTTCAAAATTCTAAAAGTTTTGAGAACTATTTCATAATTTTACAATGACCCAGAAACTAAAATATAATTTTACAAAAGTTTAAGGATCAAATCGTAATTTTATGTAGATTTCGATTTTTGGGTCGAGAGCTTTAGATCTTCGACCATAATAGGTTTTTTTGGCATCGTTTGAGTATTTGGATTTGCATATACATGTGCACACATTTCGGTACCATCACAGTACCATCATCATATGTTGCTTTGACTCTGATATGCTATGTATATGATATTATTCTCAACTTCGTGTCTCAGCCAGCACGACCAGCCACTAACTAGTGGCGCTTGATTTGGTTTGTTAGCTAGGACATTTAGGTGAGTGAATGACAGCTTCAGACACAGAAACTATATTCGGTTTTGCTAGGTTCACAGTTATTCTGTAATTTGAGTAATTCGAGAATTGGCTAAAATAATAAATAGATTATGTGAATTAATATTCACCTTTGTTTTTGCAAATTGATATATATATATATATATATATATATATATATTCTGAATTCTGAATTTACATGCCTATGATTTCATACTTATATAGTATGGTTTTGTTTGATACGAGACACCTACGCTACGGGGTACGTAGCATTTGGTATACCAATGCTTTGATAGATCCCAGCTACCAGGGATGACGGTAGCCATGTGTTCGGGACGCAAAACACATGATTTGTTATTGATCAGTGGCGAAGTCCACGATTATCTTTGTTCTGGTTGTTGGCACAGTACACAGCCTGTTTGCTTTGGTCCCATATCTTTGATATTATGAATTTGGTTTTAAAATTAAAATTAAAAGACGATATTTTTCCTGCGTGTTGTATGCTTTGTATGAAATCGTTTTCAAAATGATTTTGAGACACTACTACCTATGTAGCGTGTATATTTATGTATTTTTTGTTATACTTGCATGAGGCATTTTCAACCCGTTTTCAAACCAGTATTTGTGAGCCACGTATGAGGCAATCTGGAGTGTTATTCCTCATTGGGTTCTGACCCTATTTTGGCTTTCTGGATACTTTTGATCTTTGTTCTCCAGGTTGATAGACTTTTCGCTTCGACAACTACATCGTATATGGGATACCAGTGAAGCGTCTTTTGGTTAGTGACGCCCTTTTGCTCGGGCTTCGTTTGTTTTTTATAGAGCTTCATACTGAGATGTTGTCGGGTTATTGAGCTGCCTTGATTTTGTTTTCAATATTTATACATTTATTTTGTATACTTATATTTACATATGTTTTTATATACATATATTTTGATATATGATAAACTCTTTTTATTATATGTTTTAAATAAATATTTTAAAATTTTTAAACGGGTAGTATCTTTGAATCTTTGAGACTTGTATGAGATGGGTCGGACTCTCTTAAACGATTTGTCTCATACACCGGTCATGGTCCGAAAACGGGTCGTGATAGGTCTCATGTGTTTATACGATACACACAAGTCACCATATTACCCTGGGATAGGGGTGTCAATTCGTGTTATCGTGTTATAATCGTGTCATGCTATTTACATATCACTCATAATTATACATGACGTAAAAATTACAAAAATTGAATTAGTGTCATTCGTGTCGTGTCGTAATCATGTACTTACAAATTCTTTTATCGTGTCAAAAATTGACAACCCTATCATAGTCCATTCCATCATAGTCTATCAGAAATTAACTTAACTCAAATGAAAAATTCGTTCAAAACCAAGTTATAGCTCAAAAACCATCACCCAAGTTCCAACATCAATATACATGCATCAACAACAAAACCCAAGCCAATTCTATACATTTCTAGCTTCATTCAAGTAAGTTCTACCATAATCTAACTTAAATCCAACATATATTTCACTAAATTCAAGCCAAATTCAAAACCTTAAGTGAAAACAAATACAAACCCATCACCCATTACCACTCAACAAAAAACCCACATGAAAATGCAAGAAGTTGATGAAAGAGAGGAGTAAAATAAGTGTTCTTACCTTAAGATTCCAAGAGGACCCAAAGAGAGACAAGAAATTGGAGATTTGGAGAGTTTGAGAGGTGTTTATGGTGAAAAGTTTCATTTATGACTGAGAGAGGGACAGATGGAAGCATTTTTAAGCAACCCAACCAAAATGCAACATTTTATGAAGGATTCTATCCATTTTCGCAAGAAACGAGCATTTTTGTGAAGACACAGGCATGAGCTTAGAGGACACGGTCACGAACATGTGACTATGTCTTAGGAAAAACAAGACATGGTTGGCTTGTTTAAGACATGGCATTTTCCCATGTCTATGTTCGTGTTCGTATATGCCCAAAACTTGAATTTTCTCATTCGAAAGCACCTCACTCGATCGCACAACCATCCAACATGATCAAAGGGCCTTAATTCAATCTAAAACCATCAACTTTCATCATTCAAAAATCAAATCCAATGACTCAAACAACAAACTCAAACCAAAAGCAAACCTAAGTACGCTCGAACATAAGCGAAACGTGCGAGATGTTACACTTTTAGTGTTGCCTTTTACTTTATGACATTTATTGATGATCACTCGAGGAAACTTTAGGTTTGTGTTTTAAAATCTAAAGATTAGGTTCTTGATGCTTTTAAAAAATTTCAAGCTGCTGTTGAAAAAGAAACAGGGAAGAAATTGAATTGCATCTGAACTGATAATGGTGGTAAATATCGTGGACCTTTTGATGCTTACTATAAAAGACAGGGCATTAAGCATCAGATGAAACCTCCTAAGACTCCTTAGTTGAATGACTTGGTAGAAAGGATGAACAGGACTTTAGTGGAGAGAGTCAAATGTCTACTCTTATATGCAAAGTTGCTTAAATCTTATTAGGGTAAGGCTCTATACATTGTTATTAATCTAACCGTCGTTGTTGCTTTGCTTGTTGATGTTCTTGACAAGGTGTGATATGGTAGAGATGTTACCTATGATTACCTACAAGTTTCTTGTTGTAAATGCTTTGTACATGTGTTTAAAGATGAAAGATCAAAGCTTAATGCCAAGATAAGACAATTTATTTTCATTAGTTATGGCCACGATGAGCATGAAACTATAGAAGTAGATGCTCTAGTTGAGAAAACTGAAGATGCACTTAGGCAGTCCACCAAAAATTCAAGGCCTTCTACTCAGTATTCAGTTTTTAAGTATATAATCCTAACAAATTGGGATGAACCTGAATGTTGTCAAGAGGTTATTAAGAGTGAGCAGAGGGCAGAATAGACTACATCTACAAAAGATGAAATGCAGTCTTTACTTGACAATTATACTTATGAGTTGGTGAAGCTTCCTAAAGGAAGAAAGGCTTTGGAGAATTGTTGGCTTTTTAAAATAAAGCCTGGAGGAAAATTCAAAGCTAGACTAGTTGTTATAGGCTTTGGTCAGAAAACATGTGTTGACTTTGAAGAGATTGTTTCACTAGTGGTCAGGATGTCATCTATCCGAGTTATTATGGGTTTGGTTATTAGTCTTGATTTAAAGATTGAGTAGATGGATGTAAGGTCAACTTTCCTTCATGGTGATTTAGAGGAATAAATTTATATGGAAAGATAGAAAATATTGTTGAGTTTGATTTTGATTATGATGAATGCAAAACATCCATAAAAGAAGAGCAAACATGCTGATATTTGGCCATAAAGCACTTACTATGCACTCTAAGCATGTAGAACAGGAGCAATACTAGTAGAAAGTGATGAAGTGCGCGTAAGAAGTGTTGATCCAGGAAGTAGAAAGTGTTAAACATTGATCTACGCACACAGAAGTTTTGCAATGCATGTAGTATAGATGATGAAGCTACTGGTCTAAAAGTTACATCATACTATGCATGTAGAAGAAGGTTTTACGAACGTAGATGGGTTTATGTTAAAAACTGAACAAGGCTCACGAGACAAGGCAAGGACATGTGAATCATTGATCAGTGCGCATAGAATAATAAAACATATCTTTGAAGACCACATGTTATGCACGTAGTAAAGGACTCTACGCACATAAACGAGGGTAACACGTTACCAAATCTAAATGAAGACAAATTTCATATGTCAAAAATTCAAATAGGAATATTCTCTTATGAAGGTTCAGGTGGTGTTAGAAGAACTTATGCTACGGACGTAAAACATATGTTACACACGTAGACAAGGATGAGTTGGACTACTTGACAAATCTGAGACACTCATCGGGATTTAAATTTAAATATTCTCTGACACAATCACGTGAAGAATCAAAGGCCCTAGCTTTGAAGAAGAACGACTACACACGTAGAAGAGAGTGGTGCACACATAGAAAGCCACTGGGGGAAATTGCATATTTTGGAAGTTAGATCAATGCACGCAATACATGGTACAATGCATAAAGATCATGAGCCTATGTACGTAAAATGGGATTAAGGCATGTAGATACCAATTTATCCAAGGCACTAATTACTGAAGTTCTTGCAATGTACGTAGAAGGAAGATCAAAGCACACAGAACTCAGTTGGAACAAGGTAATGCACACGTAAATGGTGACTAACGTGCGTAGAAGACATTGACATCATTTAAATCAGAATTCTTTACTCTCTCACAATGGCTACTTTGACGCTCCGACGACTATATTCTTTTAAGTGGCTATAAATAAACGTCTCAGAACATAGAGAAATAAGAGAGAGAACATTGCCAAGACTTGCTATTTATTTTCTCTCTTACTTCTACCTTTCTAACCCATTTTGAATTATTTACTTGCTATCACATTTCTGGGTTTGTGTGAGCTTTAATATGCTATATTCTTGGGTTAATTTTGTATCAAGCAAGGTTATTTGCTTGGGTAGATAGGTTTTCTTGTTATGCCTTGGAAAAACAAGAGTGGTTGCTAATGAGCCTTAGAAAACTAGTGGGTAACAGTTTTCTAGTTAAGCCCGAAAAAACTAGAGGTTTGGTTTGTTTGTTTTGTCCATAAAACAAGTGGTAATGGTTTTCTAGTTGAGCTCACAAAAACTAGGGATTCGATTTGCTAGTTAAGTCTGCAAAAAGTAGTGGTTTGGTTTACTTGTTTTGTTCTTAAAACAAGGTGTAACGGTTTGTTTGTTGAGCAGCAAAAACAAGTGTAGTAAATAGTTTTATCCATCCTGAAGTGAGGAGTTAGTGGATTGAAATTCTTGAGAGGATTCTTAAGGAGTGGATGTAGGTCAAATAGGACCGAACTACTATAAATCAGATTTGTTTTCTCTCTCCCTTACTCTCTTCACTTTGCTCTACATTTGCATTACTTTGGTTGTGAATTGGTGTTTTACTGCTTCCACATTTAACTTTGATTTTGTTTACAAAAGACTTTGTTATTTGATTTAACTTGCAAAAAGTTTTCAATAATGTTTTAAAATTCAAACTCTAATTCACCCTCCTCTTGAAGTGTCATTCCATAATTGGGACCAAAGCTTACAAATATAAGAAAAAAATTCCTTGAGAGTGGTGGAAAACCTATAATAATTGCCTTGGAAACCAAGATGAAATCAAAAGGAAATTTGCAGAAGGCAAGTCAGAGGGCTGGTCATTGCAAATTTGGAACATGGAGAAATCACCTAGAACATTTCCTTGGAGGACAGGATAGAAATGGAAAGAAACCTAAAAATAAATCGAAGATAAAAAATTATTGCAAATTTGGGGCAAAATAGAAAGTCAAATATTACATAAAGAAAAAGAATAATTTCCAAAGAGGCAAAGAAGATTATGTGTGCAAATTCAAAAAGAGCTTGTATGGTTTGAAACAGGCACCGAGACAATGGTATAAGAAGTTTAAGCATGTTATGGTTCAACAAGGCTATAACAAGACTACTTCAGATCATGGTGTTTTTGTGCAGAGGTTTTCTGATAATGACTTTGTCATTATATTACTTTATGCTGATGACATACTTATTCTAGGTTCCAATACATCTCGAATTGACAGTTTGATGAAAGAGTTGAGTAATTGCTTTGCAATGAAATATTTAGGGCCAACAAAGCATATTCTTTGAATGAGAATTGTCGTGGATAGGAAATGTAAGAAATTATGGACTTCTCAAGAAAAATATATTAAGAAGGTACTTTAGTGGTTCAACATGGATAAGGATAAAGCTGTAAGTACATCCCTTGCTACATCTTTTAGATTGAGTATTGATCAATCTCCTTCTAATGAGCAAGAGAAGAAATACATGCAAAAAGTTCCTTATGCATCTAGAGTTGGAATTTTGATGCATGCAATAGTTTGTACTAGGCCTGATATAGCTCATGTAGTTGGCACTGTAAATATATTTTTGTCTAATCCAGGAAAGAAGCATTGAGAGAAAGTCAAGTGGATTTTGAGATATCTTTAAGGCATTTCTAATTTGAAACTTTGCTTTAGGAGTGAAAAGCCTATTGTTATTGGCTATATTGATTATGATTGTGCTAGAGATGTAGATTCTAGAAAATCTAATTTTGGGTATTTGGTTACTTTTGCATTGGAGCTATGGCATGGCTGTTAAGACTGCAGAAGTGAGTTGCATTGTCCACTACTAAAGACGAGTTTATTGCTACTGTAGAAACTAGCAAAGAGATGCTTTGGATGAAGAAGTTTATCAATGAGCTTGGTTTCACTCAAAAGAGGTATGTGTTGCTTTGTGATAGTGATAGTACTATTCACCTTAGTAAGAATCATATTTTTCATGGTTAATCGAAACATATTGATATGAGATATCATTGGATTCATGAAGCTTTAGATTCTAAGCAATTTGAACTTGAAAAGATCCATATTAATGATAATGGGTCTGATATATGTACTAAGGCACTACCTAAATTGAAGTTTGAAGCATGTTGTTTGGTTTCCAGTTTGGCAAACTTCTCCAAATAATTGGGAGGGGGAGAATTGTTGGTTTTTCAGGTCTCTTCCCATATGGATAAAAACCAAAATTTAATAGGTCCATTTTTTATAAGCCCGTTAGGGTTTATTTCATGTTTTTCCAGCAGCCACATATGAAGTGAGAGTGTCATTTGTGCATCAACCACACAAAACAAAAGAGAGAGATTTTGCTAGAAGTGTAAGCATGCCTAGCCTTTTGTAATCGATGGTCGAAGGTCCATTTGTGATCTACCATTCTAATTTTTGGTAGGTTTGTTTACCTTTACTTGTTCTTCAATCTGAACTGCGAAGATCAAATTTTAACTGTTGTTTTGTGAGTTAGAGTGTTAAGAGCAAAAGTTGTCTGCGTTGGTAATCAACACTAAAAAGTTTGATCAAACTCCACGATTAGAAGGGTTTTCGTGGTCTGATTGTGCTGCTTTTTTGTCAGTATTTGAAGGACAATTGAAAATTTGTTTTGAATAGTGGAGATTAGTTTTTAAGGTTTGGAAGATTGTTGTTTATTGGCAGAACCGACTCTCTTTAGTAGTTCTCTTTACACTCTTATTGTTACTTTTATTTTTAGGAGTTGTGGTTGTGTTTATGGTTGCTTGAGGCATTTGTTGGCATGTTTTGCTTCTGTAAACATTATTGAGTTATAGTGGAGCCTTTTATTTGGACTGGCGAGAGGTCCTGTGGTTTTTATCCTTCACTTTGAAGGAGTTTTCTATGTTAAAAATTGTCAAGTTTTCTTTATGTGCATTGTGGTTCATTTGTGTTTGAACTGTCCATATATTGCTTCTCTTGTTCAATCAAATGAGAAAGAAATTCATGGGATTAGTTTTGGTATTCTTGTATTGCCTCCCTTTCCCAACAAATTGAGAGACAAGAGAGGATAGATATGAAGAGCTAACACAAAAAAAAACAACTTGTCCTGATATAAAAGAACCAATAACAACAAATTTACACAATACCAAAATTCATGAAAGAATGTGAAATCTACGTGTTTCCAATTTTTTTCTATTTTAGGAAATCAATGCTGCCCTTTTAAGGAAATACGAACGTGCCAAGTAATTTTAAATTTTCTCAAAGTAATAGAAATTTTTCACTGTGAAAACCTATTTTTTAATTAAATTATTGAAGCAAACAAAGGAACTAAACTGGGTATAGAATGGGTCTTGCTCTTTGGTAAACAATTCACAAGACATTATAATGAGGAGAGCCTTTATTAGAAAGATGACATGAGTATAAGAGAGACTTTGAAAGAATAATAACTAAGACCTTAGGGAGAACTAAAAACCAAGGATAAATACACCGAATTGTAATGTAATGTAAAGAAAGGGGGCTTGCTTTGATGTCTTTTACAGGCTTCCATTTTTGCTGATGAGATGACTCACGTTTCGCACGCATCTATTGATGGTTGTTGCAAGTGAGCTATATTGCCCATCTAGAAGTCTAATTTCCATGTGGTTCTTAACCATAATATCTCCATTAAGTGAAAAGATCATGATAGAGTTAAAACGCTCTGGGAAAATTTTCTATTACTGGATTATCACATGTGGCTTAATCCTCCGATAGCATACCTCTTGCAAGGAATCTTAGGGGGCATATCAGAATGTGCTAATTATGTTTTTCACTTCCTTCAAATTATGAAATTTGATCCGTACAACTCACTTATTGTATTTATAGATTCACTTTTTCCTATTTTGGTTTTGCTTTTCGATATTGGAATTTTACTTTTGGACTTTTGTAATACACGACCCATTGGTCAAATATTATCTATTCACTTTTGTAACAAAAAGGTGTCGTTTCTACTTTTTATAGTTGTATATATGTTGTTTTTTATAGTGTATATTTGTTGTATATATATTATTTGTATGTTGTTTATATAATGTATATATATTGTATGCATGTTGTTTATGTGTTGTATATATATTGTTTATATATTGTCTATATATTATTTGTGTGTTGTATATATAATGTCTATATGTTGTATGCATGTTGTTTATGTGTTGTATATCTATTATTTATATGTTGTCTATATGTTATTTTTTTGTTGTATATATAATGTACATATATTGTATACATGTTTTTTATATGTTGTATATAGGTTCTTTATTTGTTGTATATATAATATATATACGTTGTATACATGTTGTCTGTATATTGTATATAGTTTTTTTTCTTTTGTTGGTGAGTAGTATACAAGTTACGAACATAATATAAACAAGTTATAAACATAATATATACAAGTTATAAACATAATATAAACAAATTGTAACACTAATACTTGTATGTTCTGCATCTCTGTAAAAGTTATATAAGTTACAAACATAGCATAAACGTAGTATATACAAGTTATAAACATATCATAAACAAGTTATAAAACTAATACTTGTATGTTCTGCATCTCTGTAAAAGATATACAAGTATTAGTACAAACTAATACAAGTTACAAACATAGTATAAACAAGTTACAACATACATACTATAAGCATAATGTATATAGAGATCTTCTATATTTCGATCAACGACGAAAGTTGTAAATTGGTTTTCTACGATTTGAATCAAAGTTGTTGCATTCTCGATGGAAGCTTGTTGTTTTCGCGATCTGAAATTTTCAAAAAATATCTAGAGATCTTCTATATTTCGATTGACGACAGAAGCTATAAATTGGTTTTCTACGATCTGAATCAAAGTTGTTGCGTTCTTGATGGAAGCTTGTTGTTTTTCGTTATGAAATCTTAAAAAAAATTCTAGAGATCTTCTATATTTAGATCGAAGTACGGAGATATACGTTGACTTATGATGTATAATAGAGAGGGAGGAGAGAGAGAGAGAGAGGAGTGAGAGAGAGGGGAGAGAAAGGAGATAAAGAAGAGAGAGGGAGTCTGTTTTCATTTGGCGTTGCTTGGGAAGTGTTCTGTTTAGAACCTTTTTAACTGGTGTTTTTGCAATTTACATTTGTTGTTAGACATGCTTGAATTTTTGATATGTTGGCAGTTTTTCTATTTTTGAAGAAGGTGAATATGTAGTATCTATTTCTGAAGAATGTGAATATGCATTTTGCCCTATAAGAATTCGTCATTTATATTTTGGTGGATTTTTACTAAAACATGGCATAACTAACAATGGGCCTGAATAATTACTTGACCTATGGGCCTAAATCGTAGAAATTTTGTTGTAAACATATCTAACAGCAAAAAGAGATAATTACATTGTTGGGAATAAATTATACCAACAATTACAAACGATAATAAAAGGCCTTTCTTCTTAATTTTTGGCCCAGTATTTACAACAACGTCTCTTTTTTTTATTCTGAACGCAACAATTTAATATTTAGCCCTTTTATGTCCATTTTTTTTCTTAGTCATTATTTTTCTCCCTTATTTTCCTCTCTCTTCCTCTCTCTCCTCTCACCTAGACACTTTTGTCCTACCCACCTCCGTCCAACTTTCTTCTTCTCTGTCTGCCTTCCTCACTTCTTCTCCTCTCTCTGTCTCGCTTTTTGCTCGGATCTGGCATTCTCGTCTTTCGCCACCGCGTCTTCTTCTTTTCTAGTCGATCTCTTTGCTTTTGTTCTCCGATTTGTTTGTTGCCTCTGATCTGTTGTCGCTCCATCCACAACCCGTCACCTTTCTTCTTTTCTAATCGTCGGTTCGATAAGTTGTTGCCATGCCACGTCCTCGGTCATCAATCTCTCTTGCTATCATGAAGGAGTGGCGGCCATATCTAGTTGGTTTACGATGGCAGCTAGATCTGGCATCTTATTTTCCCTTTCTTATTTATTTGTTTTAAAAAAAATATATTTAAATGTTAATTTTCAGAAAATTTATTTAGGTTACAAATATTAGAGTTGTTTTAGAAAGTTTTAAGTAAATTGTATTTGATTTTAGTTTTAATTTTTTAAGGTTTATTACAAGTTTATGTAAAGTTGTTTTTTAAAAGTTTTGGATATTTTTTTTAAGAAAATGTTTATTTAAGATTTTTTAGGGTTGTTTTTCAGTTGCCTAAAAGTTTATTAAGTATATGTTGAAGAAGGTTTTTAGAAAAATTTTATGTAAAAGTTTATTTTAAGTTGATATTTACTGGCAATGTTACATTCAGTTTTCCAAAAGGTTTATTTCAAACTTTTTTTTTGTTATTAGTTGGAATTTCTCAAATACCCTCCTTTGACAAGTCGTTAAACAACATGCACTCATAACTGGGGTTTTGTGGAAGAGATACTCCGGCAATGTAGGAATCTTGTAGAGGTTGTGAGCAGGGACGTTGTAGAGATCTGGGTCCTCAATAGGTTGATGGTGGTGAGAAGAAAAAGAAGCGGGGAAAGAGGATCTGATGAGAAAGAAGCAAAGAGAGAAGTCGGGTTTTGAGAGATAAAGAATATTTAGAATGGATGTGGGTTTCGACTTTAAGGGAAGCTGGTACAGTAATGTAATCAGTAAAAAAAAATATGCGTGAAGAACTAACTTATTTTTGCGAAAAAATACTAAGATTGAGCTACTAAATAGAACAAAACCTGAAAGATTTAGAAATTAATTTTCCAATAGAAAAATCAACAAAAAACACAGTTAAAACGAAACAAGCAGATTTGCTTTGATTTAAATGACCAATGAAAGAAGAGAAATGAAAATAAATTAAGAATTCTCTCCACAAGAGAATTGAAAGGAAGGTAGTTGAATTCATCTTTCATTGTTTGGCTAGTTTGATACAAATTATCAAAAAAAAAAAAAGAAATCAATATTTCCCCCTACATGAATAAAGGGCTTTGCTCAAACTTTTTTTTTGTATAGTTTACTTTTGAGGATAAAATTATCCATTAATTCTATTTTATAGTTCCATTCATTTATTTGTGTAGTACATTAGTGGAGACATAATTTAAGTGTAGGCAAATAATTTTCCTCTCTTTTTTTCTCCAATTTGGAGAGCATTGCATCATTAATAGAGATCAAATTCCTCACACTTTA